>JAECUM010050889.1:0-27338 GCA_016617855.1 Megalonaias nervosa | reverse complement strand
AAAAAGAAAAAAACAGATAAAGAGAGTTTACCTTTGGCAGGTACAAGGAATGTAAATTATTGTGACTCATTTATAGAGTACTCCAATAGTACTAAAGGATATCAAAGTGGAAAAGGTGGAATATTTCTGATGAGTCAGATAAAAGTTTTGGGTTTAATTCATGTAAGTTTAATTAAAATGAAGTGAATGCGAAATTCATTCAGGGACTTATATGATGACCCAAATAACAGTATAGTTTGCTCAACATTATTGACAGCAAATTAAGTTCCTGATTAAGTCTAATGTCATGCTCCACACGTTTAAGTTCAATTGAGCTGTATATATGCGCGCGTGTGTGTATTAGCTTTTTGATTGGTTTCACAAGGTGTACATATCGTATTATTATCCCATACACGTGGTTTACATTTGCAATTTCTATTTTATTTCTACTTTCAGATTATATTTATTATCAGTGACAAATAAGCTGCATGTATTGTTCAAATTTATTTTTTCCCATATCTTGCCCACGTCACAGAAATTGTTTTAATGAGCAGTAAGGTTTGAAGAAATCATCATTCAGAGAACTACAGTCTAGATGACACCCTATTTGTTCTTTCAAATTCTTTCCAATATATCACCTTAACGTAACAGGCTGGTACTTTGTTTAGAAGGATTCTCTTTGAATTACAACCTAAAATAATGCGTACATATTGGAGGGTTGCTCTGAATATGTAAACTGAGAACAGTTTATACCGTAACATACATGTATACCAATTTAATCTGATATAAGTAAGTCCTGTTCAAATGCGTTTTTACGGTCCTATCTTTCAGTCTTATATTATTTACCTGTTTGGCATGTGGGATAACCAAGACTCATAGGTTTCGAATAAACCATATCATAGCGCATTCTATGATTGTAGCGTCTTATGAAAAGTATTTCCCATTTTCTTTCATCAGTATTCAAGCAGATGACATAAACGGTGTTACCCCACAAACGATTCTTCCTGATTACGCTTGCATCATTCATGTTTGTTCATGTCCGTTTTGTACGTAATGATCCCAAATATCAAAAACAACAGTAATGTTCTTGTGAGCTTTAATTTAAAATATGTATGCTTTCAATGCCATTGTAACTTATTCAAGTTTATGAGAATACAAGATCTTAACTTCGTCAAGAGTTAAGGTCCGACACTTAAGAGAACTGATGTTCTTAAGGAAGGTATTATTCATCAAATGTGGTGGGCGTTTTCTTTAAAAATTTCCTGGACTTGATCATTGATTGTTTTTCTTTGAATTGTATCTATTTACTAGCTTAATTGCCCGTCCTAGAAAAGGCGTCATCAAATTAAATTTGAACAAAAATGGAACAAGTAAAAAATAGAACATTTGGATGCGTGAGATTAAACTATAGTTTCAATACAAAATATAACAAAGACGTGAAATAATGGGATGCAACGAGTTTCAAACTCGACAGTTCTTGTTTGGCAGAATGAATGGGACTCATAATGAAAGACAAATGTCGGTGTCGGTGTTTTAATATAAGATCACTTATCACATTAATTTTATATAGGTCCTTGTTTAGAACACCAACTGTTACCTAAATGTTTTCCAACGTCATTAGTAGTGACGTCTCATCAGCATACAGTTTTATATCGAAGTTACTTTCTATGACGATATCATTAACATAAGATAACAGTAAGAGTGGTCCAATCATAGGTATTTAGGGCTTATCATCACTGATATCCTGATAATTCGCAGTGCTTTTTCTTGCGATCTTTTCATGACTAAGACATAACAATGTTATATAACCTCTTCTTTTAAACTAATTCGTTTTAAATAGAAAATGCATTGTATTTCCTTGCAAACACCTAAGCGAGCACTTTCTTCATACATTCAAATGACGAAGATAACACAGAGTTTATCTGAGTAACGACTAAGACTTCCAAAGAAAGATCACCATGAACACTTTAATATTGAAAACTAATAACAGACACGAAGATGGTATATTGAAAGTGGCATTACTTTGTTATTAATATTGTCTCTAAACATCGTCTTCACGTATCGGGATTTCTGTCTGTGTAATGAAACAACCGTCGAATGTGGCTACCTAAATGACGTATGCTTTAATGATTTTGATCAGAAGAATCTTGATTCAATTTCATTATAAATGTGCAAACAACCATTATCAAGTTCTAAACATTCCTAGGAAGTTGGTTCTTAGTTTATTGTCGGTACGAGTTAGCCGAAATCCTATGCTGTCGATGTTATTCTCTTTATCATTAATTTGTGAAAACATAACATGTATATGCCACAATTAAACGACCCAAAAACTCATTTCAAAATAGAGAAAAGCAATACAGTTTTTGGGAAAATAAATTCATTAGTGTGTGTTTGGTAAACATATATGCATACAGATTGTTTTATACCAATATTTTGATACTATGGTTCATTAACAAATGTATTGAACGCTCTAGGACAAATTCTGCGGAGTATCTTGCATTTCTTACGAAATAAGTTTAGTCACGTATAAATTAATATATTTTTAATACAAGATAAACCGGTTTTACGTTGCAGACAAAGTCAAGGTTATGGCATCATGATCAGATAAGAAATTCAATATTTGCACTAATTAATAAGTTTGAAGAAAGCAGTTGCCTAACTCGATATGATGCACATGGTGTTTTCAGTTTCTTGAGGAGCAACGATGGCCTATTAGAAGGACTTTAACAGCTCCACACCACTTTTGTAATGGAACCAAAAACACTTAGAATTAATTTTCATTATCATGAATCATGATACAAAGAAAACAAAATGGATTCCATGCTCCGCGAGAGTTTGGATTAGTCCCCATTTCAGAAACTATTAATTAAGATGGATTGGGGTCTTTGCAGTATTTATAAATGTTACGACTCTATTGCTTTAAATTAAGTCACATAAAAGAGCGGAAACCAACACGCTTTCAAATTTCAACAAATAATTTATTTTCCTGGAATAGACAGTGAACATTTAAAGGAACTTACAATACTGTGGATGATATAGCAAATATACCAAAATGTTATGTCACAAGTCCAAATATATGAAGCTCCAGTTCAATTGCATTGGTGTTTAAGTAAATCCCAATACTACAAGTGTTGATGTGCCTGTAGTATCAAATGTGCTGATGTGCCAATGGCCGGAAATATGGCCATGTTCTAACAGTCTTTTGATGTATCACACTAATATAATCCCAAAGACCCTTGACTGACTTCGCTTTAGTTCCAAATGAATGATTTAGTCGAATAATTATTAGCTGGCAAATTGTATTTCTAGTGAATAATTTAGATAAATAAATCATCCTAAATGAAAAATTGAACACAAGAATAAGAATGATTCTGCTTCTGATTTTAAGGCAGAAATATAAAAGCTTTGACACATTAAGAGAGACAGGGAGAAGGTCAGTCTCTTCCCTAAACATTCAAAGTTGTCAACAAATATAAGATTTTACAGGTGAAAATCTAATATACCGCATTCAGAAAGAAGTACACATGGTTACCTCAGTTATTAATGATCTGAATATGTAATATGTCAGCATATATAAATATAATCTATGCATTAAGTTGTTTAAGAAATAAATGCTACTGGTCAGGTAGAGCATTAACTGGATATATGGCTAACATCAATTACAGATCTAGCAAAGAGCAGAACATCATATGACTAGACTTGCTCAATTGTAGTTATTAGGCTAAACTCCACAAACATAATCCTAACAATCTACCTATAAATACCAGATACAATATCGAAAAAAAAAAATAAATAAATAAAATAAAGTGAATGAGTGATCAAGAACGACGAGATATACAAAAAGAGAAAGAAAATTGTGTAGCTGATATGAGAGTCATTGTATATATACTGGTCCTGGGCATGACATTGTAACATAGGATTTGGAGAATCTACGTGCAAGATGAAAGCGTTCATGCAATTTCAGAACGACATCCACGTCATCATATGATCCGACTAAGATTTAAAATAGAAGGATTCACGTTCTTGCTGTGTTTGTTGGGCTAGTGATATATAGAAAGAGAGACCTACAGAAAGAGAGACAAAGAAAGATAAAAAGAAAGAGATAATCAGATAAGCATAAAGGGCTCACCAGTGAATGCCTTGATAAATAAATGACTACAGTTTTGGTGCACATATTTGGTAAAATATCATCACGCTTACAAGCGTTTAACCAATACAACTCGCATTTCAAGGAAAGAACTGGATAAAAGAGGTGACACAACAAATAAATTGTAGATATCCAGAATTGACATGGTATTCAATTTTACCTTAATTGAAAATTATGCATTATCTTCATAAATCAGGAATGTTTCAGAGTAAAATGAAACAGTAACAACAGGAAGTATAATAAATAATCAACCTAACCACACAATTTTCAGCCTTGAAAAACTATGCCATGGGAAAATGTACGCCTGCATAGCCGCTTCTATAACGAAATTATACACAATACAGAAAGTTGATGTATGAAATGTTGTCTACATAACTTTATCACTCTTTAGAGAAAACATCAGTATTAAATGTAGACTCCGTATGTACAGATATATCCATACATGTACCGAGATTGATGAAAGCGTTACAGATCATGCATTCCAACAAAGCAAAATATGCAAAGATCGTGAGTGAGAGAAACAAAATACAGACCAATAGAGGGAGAACTAGAACCATGTATACTATTATTGAATCTCAGAAACGTCGCTGACCTTTAAAAGTATCGATGAATTTGTCGTGAACAGCTTGAAAATATTCCCTGGTTACAAGACATTAGAACATATAATTTTAAATCTAATGAGAGAGAGAGAGAGAGAGAGAGAGACAGAGACAGAGACAGAGACAGAGAGACTGATAGACAGAGAGACAGAGGGAGAGCTAAATAAAGTCATACAAATTCCTGTCATCATGCAAATTGCTGTCATCATACAAATTCCCGTCATCATGCAGTAATTTTGTCATTGTAAGCAATATATTTATATCGAGAAATCGGTTTTGCAAAATGACATCTGATATTTTAATCAAGAGATATTCGTCAAAGATAATATATGTGCAAAAAATAACTAACCACAAAAACATGGCAATGCACCAATAAATGCCATGTGGATATACTAAATAAATCATGCAATATATATCACACACAAACACAAATATCATATAACGCATTCATTACAAAACGACAAATAAATAAACTAAGGAATGATTGTGAGCGAAAAGGAACAAGAAACAGAGAAAAAGACACTCTTTGTTTTGCACCATAGACCTGCTGTTTATTGCCACTTGCTTTTATCGCTAAGTACTAGTACATACAATGTCGCCAATTAAGAATATTATAGGTATAATGCTTTTAACACTGAGTAATATTAAACAGAGTATACGAATTTAAGCATGATACGGTTATAATTCTTGTTTATTGTACAGAATATCCTATTTTAAACACATTACAAATATGATGTTTTTGTTTTTGACACTAAATAACATTACATAGAGTATTGGAATTTGATCATATTACACTTTTGATCCTTTTCAGATTGAGTATTATTGCATATAATATCCAAATTTAAGCATATTACAGTAAATAATATTGAGCTACTACATTATTGTATGGAGATTATTGTGTTCTGCCCAGTGTAAAGTCTCTGTTGCCATGTAAAATGAATTAAATGATATCAATTGAATAACATTAAACTCGTATCATTTTGATTCTAATCAATTTGACAGTTTGTGCTTAATTATATTATTTTTGTTGCTACAACTTTATTTTATGTTCATGAAATCTTTGTAGCAGAATAGTCTTCTTTTAAATTGCAGTTGTTTAAGCGTGGAAGAAATTTGAACGTTTTATCTATTGAGACTTGGAATTGAGACTTTGCCACTGCATCAGATATTTAAATCGTGGGCCAATATGATAACTACCTTTCTGGATGGCAACTGTATCCATTAGCTGCCAACGCTGAGTATGTTCTTGTCCAATCAAAATCAAGAGTATCTATGTACCTGTACTTAATCAATTCCTTTGAAAGTTGCAACTTGTATCAACATCCCGATGGAAAATTCTGCTCTCACTAGCAATATTTCGAACCTTGGTTATCACTAGTAAGCAAGCTAGTTTTCTCTGGAAACTGAGGATAACAAAATAAAGCGACAATTTAAAACTCAAGTTAATTTATTTTCAAAATCCTATAAAAGCAAGCGAAATTCCCCAAGTTTATTAAATTCAAGAAACAATCTATTTTCTGGGAAAGCAAATGTGAAGATTTAAAAAAAAAAAAACCTTACCATATTGTAAATTAAATACATAATTATCCTAAAAAATGTTCTAACACATTTAAAATTTAGACTTTTTCGAATGCAGTCAACTAGTCTTGAATGTGGTGACGTGCTAATAGTCTTGAATAAGTTAATGTGTCAATAATATTGATGTAAGATAATGTGTTATGTATATTTAAATTAATTGTTTGCCTGTAAGTTTTAAAATAGTTTTTCTTCCATTACATGCTATTATAATGTAACATTGTTTACTGGATTTGTCGTTCTCCATAATTAAAACATTGTATCTTGTTGTTGACCTTATTCCAAAATCAGTGACAGTTTTGGTAAACAACATTTGATTTTTGTTTTATCTGTCTCAGAGTAAGAATCATTGAGTTAAGTCAAGGTCATACCTGGACTAAGAGACGTGAGGCACGTGCTAATTCGTAAACAAACTTCTTTTTTGTTCTGGAATGATGAACTCTTGACCCCCATCCGAGAATCTGTTTTTAATTTTAGTTAGTATTATAACTGATGTGATGATAACAATTGTATCAGACGTGCCTTAACACTTGGGACGTCAGTTTGTTTTATGTTGTGCCCAGTTTGGGGATGAAGGTTTATTTTTTTTTTCAAATTACTGAATTCAAGTGATTGATTTCCCTGGAAATACTTAAGTGCTCTAAATTAATTCTTGGACAAAGATATTTACTGGAATTTACAAGGAATTCAAAAACTGGGATAATATTTTCTGTGATTCAACAAGAGTCTTTTGACACATCAGTACAACGCTGGCTATTGCAGACGTCATCGCCTTCCATTTTGGATTTTCATCGGGATTTGAACTGTGATTCACTTAAAACCTTTCATTGATAGAACTTGTGTTTTAATTCTTGGATTACAATTTGGATTTAATTCGCAATACCATACGTTCTATTTTCTTCTTTTTTACTTTTTAGTTTGGGAAATAAATTATCTGTTAAATTTTACAAAGGTTGTTGTCTTTACTATTTTCTGTTACTTATTTTAAGAGCATAGACTCGTAACAAATGATATAATAAAGCATATCTGTGAATCAGTCCTCATTATTCGGAAAGTAGTGGTTTAGTCCAAAAAGTCAATGAGCACTTTATAATTTCAATTAATACTTTACATAAATCATTCCTCTCAAATCGTAACCGAACGCAACTAAAAAAGTGATTTCAGAGACATATATTATAACTGGATTGAATAGTTGTTTACCTCATCCTATGTATTCTAATTTCATTTGGCATACAATGCAACAGTAAGCACAAGATGTGGATAGTTTTAAATGAAAAATTCAATCCAATTTTTAAAACATCGCTTCCAGAATATTATTATTAGGTTGTTATCAAAACCAGGTCTTCAATTCAAATTCACATAGACATTTCTAAAACAACTGAGATTAGGCAGGTACGGCAGAACTCTTTTTTCAATCTCGGACAACGTTGAAGCACACAATGTAAATTGTGTATGCATAAAAACGTAAAATTGGACTAAGAAATTTCAACGTGATTTGACATTTTCAGTCACTCCTAAGTGCAATTCGAACGGGTAATTTACTAGTCTAAAATTGCAGATCCTTAACAAAACTGAATTTGCCTATTAAAAACACATTGTATGTTTATGTTGTGAAACATTATGTGTAGCGTACATAATGTATGTCAGCGATAATCTCGTCATAGATTTACAGACTGTTTATAATATTGGCATTATATTCCTCCTTTTTCTCAACTATGTATTGTTTCGTCGGCAATAATGAGTGCTGAATCTAGAATGCCTTGAGTTTAATGTGTGCTTATCAATGCGTCCCATGGGAAAAAAAATCGTGATATATATCTTATTCTCTCATACAACATTTGAAAAAAAATGTAGTGGCACTTATAAAACAAATTGTATGTTTTTGTTGTGAAGCATTTTGTAGTAGTGTAGAAAATATAATTTCAGCGAGAATTTTCTAAACTATTTACAGAATGTTTTACAGATATTTTCAACTTAATGATTCGAATCGTTTGTATTAAGCCGATTCGGCCTATTCTGATCGAAACCTCTTTAGTTCTTTCAATGCTTGATCTGATTTCTACGGTACATTCATTACACCATTGGTTATGAGTCCGAGCGAAATGCATTTATCCGCCTAGATTGTAGAGGTATCGCGACACCTCGATTACTAGTAATAAACTGTATATATGAGCTAAAACGGATAGCCGGATTTATTAACGATGGCACATCAGACTTGAACTATAAAAAGTAGCTAATTGTAGCGTTTATTGTAAAACTGTGAAAAGTAATTTCCGTACAAATGAGTAATGGAACTACTTTCCTAAATGGACATGCTATTTTCTCAGATCTGTTTTAATATTTAATTGTAACCGTTAAAATATGATGCGGCTGTACATTCTTACAAACTAAAAATTCGATGACTACAAAGTATTAGATAGAAAGGCTGGTTTTGGCTCCGAGACCCCTCCCCACTCTCAGAACAAATATAAATTTACTCTCTCGGGACCTAAAATTCCACCCAAAAACGATTTTCCCAAAAATTAAAAAGCTGGTTCTAGCTCAATTATATTTTGAGATTAAATGAACCCATCCCCCCAGCCTTTCTGTCTACTACTACAATCACTTTCACAGCGAGGCAAAACAAAAAATAATTATCAGTTATTCTGTCATCCGTTTGATTATTAAACAAATAAATATATAAATTGCCCAACCAGACTTTCAAAAGACTATAAAATAAATCTACAGGGTTTTGTTTGTAACAGATGTTGCCTCATATACGCAGTCTGGAAATCAATAATACTATACATCAGCCAAGCCTTATAAGTATATATGTTTCAGTATCAGACAAGCAACACCCACGCAAAATAACATAAAACATGGAGATAATGGGAGCGACATAAAACATGGAGATGATGGGAGAGACATAAAACATGCAGATTATGGGATTTTTTAGAATGATTCATAATCATGTGATTCATCTTGCGTGGGTGTTATAGCAGTATATAAAGCGGTCAGAATTTTCGTGCACTGCTGCACTTTCAAGAGGACATTTCACCAGGCGAAAAGGTAAGTGAAATTTTTCATACATTATTTTTATTTTTATACCTCATCACCAATGATCAACGTTTCAACCGCTGATATTAGAAATATTTCATCATCACGATAGTAGAGACTAAACTTTACTTTACCGCTCACACAGCGACGAGACTCAAATAAATCTTTTATTTGCGATTTGTTAAGAGGATATTTTTTGTCAATAAAATATACTTTTGACCGATCAAGATCGATTGTAAGTTTAGTAGATTTTTGTTGACCTATCGGACCATGAAAGTTTTTAAATTCCGCTGAAAACTTCTGACTCAATTGTTCAAGGTAATTGAAATACTCGCTGTTATCAGATCTGATAAGCAAAAGTTTTAGCTTGTCACGAACTGCGGTAAAACATATACCTGATGTTTCATTATTAATTTCAACTGTCAACTGTTTGTCGTCCATCATTAGATATTTGATCCTGCTATTGTAGCTATTTGTCACTTTGAAATTTTCAAACATTATTTTTATTGTTCGCACAAAATTTCCTACCTTAGTCATCGAATATAATATCAAGTATAGATTTATCATCAAAACAATAACCAAGTGCAAATGTATCTACTCCATTTTCGCAATAACGTTTGTCATCAAAATTACTCTATCCGCGTTTGATAATGACATTTGTTTCGAGTTTATGACGATTTGTTCGAATAGCCATTGCTCTTATAAAACTAACACCGCCGTCAAGCGCGTACTTGTAATCATCAAATTTCATAAACATTTTAACAAAATCGCGAGGCAGACTTTTTGCATTTTCCCTTATTTTATTATTATCTAGCAATACGGCGTACATTTTACTGCGCAATCCGATAAAGTATTTGATGATGCTCGAGTTCATTTCATCTTTGAACTTACCAATAACCTTTATGTTTGTGTCGTCATGAAATTTACTGTCACGAGGGTAATCGGAAAGATCAAAGAGATGTCGATTGTCGTATATACTCTGATAGACGTCCTCACATTCAATTTCGTACACGAGCGAGTCGGTATCAGTAAACAATAGTCTACTTGACGGCCTCTGATTTTTAACAAAATTATAATGAAAATCGTACATGAGCCACTTCGATAAATCTAACGTGGAAGCTCCAACGTAAATCGGCTTGTTTAGTTTTAGATTTGTTTCTCTTCCTTGTATCGCGACAAGATTTTCGTTGTAGCCAAGTTGGATAATCGAGATCAACTTCAACGAAATACGAAATATCGTCGGGTATCTTTTTTTCTGTCTCCGATAAAAATTGTTCAGATGTGATCCAACGAAATCCACCAAAAGGCATTGGTTCTGCCATAGAATAACCGTACAAATTATTACAATCTAAATAAGTTATATACTTCGACGGAAGCTTAGGATTGTACTCTTTTAGGTATTTGTTGTTTGCTTCAGCATATTTCTTTGTTATAACGCTAATACCGCCTCGAATACCTTTTTCGATAAAATTGAACATATCAACGTCAGTCAGTAATTCTAACTTCACTTTACTAAACTTTAACAGAGCGTCCCATGATAGCCAGGGAGCAGAATAATACCAACAAGGATCTAGTCCATAATTTTTGTAGCTTACCCGACGAAAACTTTCAAAAACATCTGCTAGTAATAAAACATCTGTTTTTAAATATAAATCATGATAATCACCAAATGCTCTGCAGTTAAATTTATTCCAAATATCTTGTGCATATTTGTACTCGTCGTCTGTAATATCTTCATTTTTGAGCTGCGGATAAAATTTGTCCTTGTCAGGTAGCGAGGTTTCATCAAATTTACCCCAAACATCGAGATACTCGTACGGAAATACTCCTTTTTTGTTCAGTAGATTATATTTATCTCCAAAACAGTCTCGTAGGTTATCAAACTCGCTACAACCTTTCACTAGATCATATAACGATGCTGTCATAAATTGCAGACTGTCAATAAAACGTAATTTACCAAGAGTAACTGACATATACTTTTCAAAATTATTTGGAATGCATTTGATTACGTTATCAAGTTTTAAACGAGATTTTATGTCAGGATCACCAAAAGCTTCTACGATAATATGGCTATCCTATCCTCGGAAGTTGTGAAGAACAACTGGAATAAAATTTGGAGCATGAAATTTTAAATTACACTTATCATGGGCCACTCCATGATGTTGCCCGGTCAAATGACAATGGTCATGTACTTTCTTATCAACGTCAAAAGCTTTTTCACAAATATGACAAACTTCCGCTTGCTCGTGATCAGATTCTTGTTGAGATGTCAGTTTTATCATTGGAGTTATTCTTTTTAAACGATTAAATATATTATCAACTTCGTTAATTAACTGCTTGAGAAACCAAACAGCCGGATTATTACCACGATATAATTTGATTGGTTTAGATAATCTCGAATCAGCACAACAAACTATTTTATAAGCTTCTCCGCAAGGAACATGTTGTTGTATTTTTCTTGTACTCGATTGGTTAGGATTATTTTCTACGCCAAGTACAGGCTGAAGTAAGCATTCGAAATCGGCGTATATAACGAAAGGAATTTTTAGTTTGTGATTGTGATTGACAAACTGCAGTAAACTATTTTCTTTGGACGGCATCGTTATTCGTTGTACGTCACTACAGTACTGCAAATGCTTTTGTAATGTTTCATTGTCATTACAACCGTGCAAGCAGCGATAACAAAAGAACGTTTTTTTTATTTCGTTTATTATACTGTCTGCCAACTAGTCCATTGAAGTTTTTAATCCAAACGTAATGATTCTTATAAAACAGCAAGTTTATCGTTGATTGTGAAGCTTTTTCTGAAATATATCTCGGATAGACGTTTACTTTTTCATCTAGTCCGAAAACTTTTATTGCAACATTATTTTGCTTTTCAAACATTGGTATTTGATTTTCTGCAACTGGAAAGTCGATGCCATTAAAATTTAATTTTGATACGTGACTAATATACTTGTCAACACGATCAGCATTTTTTTCTGCTGGAAATAGCGCAGAAAGAATAGCCCAGTGAAAACATCTGTTATCGACGTTCTTTACGTTTATACAGCATTTTTTATTTTTTATTTTTTGTGGCAGGTCAGTATACGAACTACTGCGTAATACGTTATATTTTATTGTGTGAAATAAAATTTCCGTAATAATTTCAAACTTCCAACCCGAACCCGATTCGGTAAATTCTTCTATCTCTTTCCAAATTTCCTGGTGTATTTCATCAGCTAGTGACAAAAGATTCGTCCCAAGCAAAACACGCATTGATTTTGCATTAATGTAAGGGTCTGCAATTTCCTTGTCAGTCGATTCTTCCGTCACAAGTAGCTTTGAAAATATAACGTGATATTGCACTAATAGTCTTATGCTATTATGTTTTTCAAGTTCATGTTTTACAGTTGGCTCTAGCAAATGATAGAGATTTGTTGCAGTAAAATTTGCCAGTACGATTTGTTTGTCGAATCCCGTAAAGGCAGTCGCTATTTTTTCAGGTTCTCCCATAAGACTCTTCTTGGCTATATCTCGCAATTTCAACATGCTATATATAGTATTTTTATATTTAATTACAAATTACGTAAAAAATCAATTAGAGTTATAAAAAATCCTTATAATATAATGACACAAAATCTGAGATATATCGGATTGACAGCGGAGGAGCAAGAAGCATATCATGTTCATCCGAAATATAACCTATATGCTGGAAATGCATTAGGTTCGGTTATTAACATAAAATCTAAAAAATCTATAGGAAAACCAACATTAGCTGGAATGATAATTTCAGTGAAAGGTGATGACACAGATATGACTAAAATGTTTAGAAAAGATTTTATTTATACTTTGTTCTGCGATGATATTCCAGAAGGAGAAAGAGTATGTAGAATAAATGGCTCGATTAGCGATGACAATATTGAAAACTTATCTTTACAAGATGAGTTTCAACGCCACCCAAAATTTGATTTATACGAAGCAAATGATAAAGGAATTATACGACATGTAAAAACAAAAAATGTTGTTGGTTTTATGAATAATATGGGGTATCTCATGGTAACTGTTAGAGGAACACTAGCTAATAAAGTTAATTATCAATCTCATCGTTTTGTTTACGAAACATTTAACGGCGTCATTCCAGATAATTTAGTTATCGACCATATTAACAAAATTAAAACTGATAATCGTTTAGAAAATTTAGATCCAGTTACACCAGAAGAAAACACCCGACGTGGATCTAATTCTGATGGATCTAATTTTAAAAATCCTAAAAGATCAGTTATTTCAGTAAATTTAGAAACTGGAGAAGAAATGAAATTTAAATCAATATCAGCTGCAGCAAAGCATCTTAAAATTCATTCACAGAGAGTAATAGACGTCGCCGACGGCAGAACTAAAACAGCAACGTCAATGTCAACATTTGACAGATTTAGTTTCAGATATGATGATTAATGATATTTCGTAATTCTGCCTTAGTAAGACAGCTATGTGCAAACGCTATAATATCATCTTTATCAAATTTCAGCGTCATTATTGCACTATCATTAAGTTTATTTTTTTCTGCTGCTGTTAGTAATATCCTATCATTTTCGCCAGGCATTATAATAACGTCAACAGAATACGAACTATAACCCGACAGACATTTTCGAACTGCTTCGGCTAGTTCCTTGTAATTTAATATATTAACCTTTTGATGATATTTTACCTCGTCAGTCATATCTTATAACAATAAATTAGATAAAAGTATATTATAATATGAACTTGATGAAACGACTTGCTGAAATATATGCGGAAGATACAATCGCAGACAATGTTAAAATCACTGGCGATACAATCGCAGACAATGTTAAAATCACTAGCGATATAATAGACAAATCTGCTAGCTATAGCGAAGATGATATTTTATACAACAACGAATCTGACGATGAAAATGAAATAGTCACCGTCGCTGACAGAACAAATTACAGCAGACCAATAACTGGACGATATAATGTTAAGTATCATATTGCTAAAAAAATAATAAAATTTAATTTTACTGTTACCGAACAACAGATATTTTGGCAGCTTATCAAACCGTTTTTAAATCTAAAAATAACTGACCAGCGAAGGAGTATAAAATACGATTTTAATTTTGCTAAGATATTCAATTTAATGCCAGTTGATAATGAAGGAAAATTACATTTAATTTCGTTATGTAAAACTATTAAATGTAAATATGTGCTTGTGAAATACGAACAAATTTATAATAACGTTATTGGATCGACTTAGTTGGTACCCAGCTATTAAATGTATCGCTGTATCCTCTCCACTTAACTAAACTTTTATTGCCTTTTTTCCTAATAACTTTTTCGATAACAAAAACATCTTGTTCAGTTTTCTGAAGTTCCTGCTCGTAAAAACTGCCAGTGATCGGCTCACCTAATAAATCTTTTAACGCGTATGTGACAGGTATTGTTAAAAGTACTTTATCAACTACAAATACTTCTTCAGTCCAGTTTGGAGTAAATCCTTTTTCAAATACTTGTTTCGTCAAAGAAATTCTAACTTTATCACCTACTTTAAATTTATGTCTGCGGTACATGTTTTCATTTGCTAATATTGGATTTTTGATTGCGTCGTTTGGCGACAATTTAGTGGTTCGATGTTTCGTGTTATTATGTTCGTCAACTATCTGCGGAAGCTCATCGACATATCTGTTTGTGTTTTTAGCTGTCAGATACTTGTGTATTTTTTCGTTTGGCGTGCGATTAAATCGCTCGACAACAACGCTGTTACCTTCGTTTCCTGTAACATATTTCTTGATGTTATTTTGTTCTAAAAACTGCTTGAACTTTTTATTGAAAAATTCCGCTCCGTGATCGGTCCAGATTTTATTTGGTTTTCTTTCAGTACTTGTTATTATTTGTTTTAGTGCATCATTTATCGACGTTCCTGTTTTATCCGAAACAGGTATACTAAAAGCATATTTACTAAAGACATCTACAACGTTAAACAAATATTTCTTATTATCATTAAACTGAGCTAGATTTGACACATCTACTACATCTATCGCCCAGATATCATCAACGGCATTTGCGACAACTTTACGTCGCGTAAACTTTTCTTTTTAGGTTTATGTAGTTCGGCTGCGAGATCATCGTAAAATTCCTTTTTGAGTCCTAATTTATATTTTGCTCCAATAAAACCCTGTACCAGCCTTCTATCAAAACGTTCTCGCATATTTATCGGCTCCATATCATGAAGTTCGTCTAACATTACTTTATCACAATCCGATTTTGAGTTTTCTGCACCAGCGTTATCAGGACGTTCGATATCACGATAACAAATGTCATGGCGCATTGCTATTGCATCAACTTGATTATAAGGCTCTTGTCCTGGCAGCGGATTATCATTTTCATCTAGTTGTTTATCGAGAGGATTATAAGGTCCAGTATATTTATGGCCTGGCAATATCCAGCCTCCTTTTGGTTTTGATAATTTGCCAATTACTTTATGTATATCTATACCTGTTCCAATTATTTCTCTGTTGTTACAACGTTGGCAATATGTGACAATTTTATTTTGCTCGAGACATAAATCTCTGTCAGAATCGCACTTGCATATCATTCTATATTTTTAGTCATCTACTAAAATAACGTCCCTGACAACGTTAGGAGGGTAACCAGCTCCCAACGACTTCTTTAAAAACATACTTTTTCTTTTTCCGCAGATTGCACAAATACTTTTCAGCATCGTCCTGTTGTTCTTTGTTTTTTTCTGTTGTTTCATTGATATTTTCTGTTTTAGTTTTACATTTGAGACAATATGTTGACATTATATATTTGTAAGTTTAGATAAAATTTATTGCAAGCTTTAGATAGATTTACAAAAATTTATTGCAATCTCATCATTAGCGTGAGAAGGTTGCTTATCAAACTGTAAAATAAACTTTAAAAAATTAAATTTCCTGTCATTGTCAGGTGATTGGGACATCTGTTTAATGAACATTATACAATAATATCCACAAGCAGAAGTTCCAACAGGTTGAAGTTGATTGGACGAATAATATATTATTTTATATTTTTTGTTTATATACTTTTTTATTACATCGCTCGGAGGAAGTCCAAACGAGTCAAAATAATTGTTATTATAAACTGCTACCCAATGTGTACCAGAGCCGTCATTGAAATCTTGTTCATGTATCACACACGAACCACCTGAAGCGACATCTTCGGTGTTGAGTTCATCTTTAGAATAACCTCCGTGGAAATTTTTTACTTGTTTTAGTTTATCAGGTATATCAAAGTTACTTAGCGGGGAGGCCTTGTTCCCGGCAATGTTAGTCCTCGTCCTCCTATTCCTAGCAGATTTGGCAGCAGACTTCCCGCTAGTCCCGCTAAAAGTGGAGCTATTGGAAGAAATCCTCCTTTGGTTGTTCTTCGACGTTTCGTTGTTTTCTTTTTTTTCGTTGCTGTTTTTCTTCGTTGTGGCATTATATTTATCGGTCACATAAAATTAAGCTTTAGACTATTTTCTTTATACCACTGCCCTCAACTGCTTTTTTCGTTGCGCCAGATATTGCTCCAGACGCTGCTGCTAGTCCTAATGTACCTAACACCGGCAAAAGTTTAGGTAATAACGTGCTGACCATCACTGATAATGCCGGACCAAGGAAACCACTTTGTTTTGACATCTCTGCTATTTGTGCGGCACTTAAATTTAAAACAAAAGATTTTTTACGATCGTACCTGTTTACTTGATTTTTTGTAAGCATTAATTTTGTTAAAATACCCTTGGAAATGTCAGGGTTGATTTTTAATGATACCTGTCTCTGCTTTGCAACAGCAGCTGCTAATTTTTTAACTTGACCATCAGTCAAATATATTTCTTTTATAATATATTTTGTCATCTTTTATATAACAATTGCAGATTAAACTTGGACTGCCATTTTACCTCCAACGGAATCTATCGTAACAAATCTGTCGCTGATCACTAACGCGTACACGTACAACTGTGCCATAGGAACTGCTCCTAATGTCCAAGTAATTTCAATATCAGCTGTTGACTCAACTGCTCGTTCGCTATGTTTACTAACATCAAAATAAAATATTGGATAAATTGTACGAAATTCCTCTACTTATAATTGAGATCCATCTTCAACATCCTGATATTTTTGTACTGCGTCGAGTAGATACATGTAAGGTCGAGTAATATTTTTATTAGCGTCATCTGCAAAATTACATTCTATCGCTCGTTCTGGATGTTGCTTCGAATTTAGTCTAGCATATATTCGTCTAACATCAGCGTTATCAAATATTGCATTATTTTGTTTGGTTACCACGTCGCGCTTGCTGTTGAAATACAACAAATAATTGCCTCGGCAGTTGTTCACTTGATGTTGTTGTGACTCGCCCCGTGTAGTCGGTAGTATTTGGAACTGCTGTTTGATATATTTTATGTTGCTGAAAATGAATCTTGTTCGTGCGATTTTCAAGCATATTATTTAGTTCTGACATTTTAGTGACTGACGGCGTTATTCGTGGCATCCACAAAGCAAGTTTGTTTATGATAAATTGTACATCAGCCCCGCCTGACCTAAACAGGCAGTCGTTTTGTTCTGCTCGATCTAAAATAAGTGTATGTTTAACTCCACGAAATACTTTATCGTAATCGCGACAAAATCCAAATATTGTACTTAATGGCAGCATCATTGTAATTTGACGTGATCCTTCTGCAAGTGCCTTTCTCTTAGCAAAACCTTCATTGTAACGTATATTTCTTACGCCAATTGCGTTATTAACTAAATCTAACATTACGACAGCGGTCGCAGCTGCAGCTGGTAGGGTTATACCCAAATTATTACAAGCAGCAGTAAGCGAGACTCTTACAACGTCTACATTAGCATCTGCAGCTGGTGCGGCTATACCTAGTGCGGCCGCATTAACAATAAGAAAAGTTCTTACAATTACAAGATCTGCAGCAGCGTCAGCTCCGTGCAATAAAACACCTTTGGAGAAAAGTTCGGTCAATTCGGCTAAACCACGTCCAGTATCTTTAAACCACATCATGTTCGTTGCGGTTGATCTTGAATAATCGTCAGAAAACGAAATAATATTTAAAATTGTACTTGCAACTTGTAAGTGACTCAAAATATCTTCTACAGTTTGATTAGCTAGTTGATATCTAGCACTTTTGAATAAACACCAGCCATTATTTATAAGAGCTACTTCTGTTCCAGCTGCAATTGCAACAGGCGGATTGGCTACTGTCATAATCTGACCGCGAACTTCTAACATTGCCTTATGTGGCAGTAGAAATATATCTTCGTCTCGAGTATTAAATGTTCTAATACTAGCTTTATTTGGTTCATTAGAATTTTCATCGAGATACTCAACATACTCAATTTCTGTTACAGTGTCATCCATGTCATAAGTTTCTGCTAAATCGAGATAATTTTTAACAGACATTTTTTATTTATTAGATTATATAAAATTTCATTGCGGCGCTGTTACTTTAGATATTAATTTTTGTATAATCTGCTCGCCCTTTGGCGATAAAAGTTTTTTCGTTGTTGTTATCATAGCGCGTTGAGTTTCTTTTGTTGGAGCGATTTATGATATAACTTGTTTTATCTCAGATGTAGACGGTGCACCTTTAATTGTATCAGCTATTTTTTGTCCCACCGCAGTCTCAGCGGCAGATGCGGCTCCAGTTGCAAAAGCTTTACCTGCGTCACGTGCAATTGGTGCAACTTTACGCGCGATTCCCGGAATATTTTCAATAACTTTAGTAAATATACTTCCAAAAAATCCTCCTACTATTTTTCTTCGATAAATTTTTTTCTCTGTTTCATTATATCTGAGGTTGTATAATTTGTATTGTCAATCACGAAGCTATTGCGCACGTAAGTGTAAATAATAAGTAACAACCTCGTTGTTCAGATCTAGCTGTCGTCCAGATTGATCTGTCAACTGTATATTTATTGATGATATTTGATTTTCAACACTTAACGGATAATATATAATATGACGTGGAGTAATTTGCATGAGAGAGCCTGGTGGAATATCCGGCTAGAAACTATAAATCGTTTGTCCTTTACTGCCCTGGGCTGAGTAAGATCCAGAAGCAATATAGCAATTTACTAATATTGTACTTACGTCAGTTATGTTTACCGGCAGTTCACCGTCATATGTAATAGGTTCATTAGGATCTAAATAATACGCTTTATGTTCAAATCCTATTAGTGGTGGGATACTTCTTGGTGATATAAAACTAACTGACATATTTTTTATTGTCATTCTAGCTCGTAACGTGCTATAATTCGCTGTGAACTCGAAATTATCAGATTTTATCTTCTCTTTTTCCATAAGCTCTTTTATCGTCTTATTTAGATCAGTGATAGTATAAGCCCCTTGTGGAATTTTAAATGTTTTCCATTGCGTGTCTCTTATTGAAATAATTGCAATCTCATCATTGACACCAGTTTTTACGTTAGCCATAGCATTCCAACAAGTACAAGAAATTGATCCAGTTTCATACTGTTTTTCAGTATCAAGTTGTATTGGCGGAATATAATTCACTGAAAAATTTGCGCTATCTAGATGTACTAGAGTCTAGCAATAATGTTGTTGACATTGTTATTTATTATATTTTTACAAAATTAACATTTACAAAATTGATATTTACAACATTAACATTTACAAAATTAATATTTATAAAATTAAATCGCCGCGATTAAGTCGCGGTGTATAGTTTCATACTCGTCAGGTGTTAATAAATTTTCCGATCTTAGATGATCAAGTATATCAGTAATTTCATTATCAATTTCAACACTAACATTCCCAGCGTCTTTTGATGAAATTAATAGCATTAATCTGCCTATCATTTCGGCGGTTGATGTAAATATTTTTTACACCAGTTCCAGCTTTTACTCTTACAGATTCTCTATATTTGTTAACGCGATTTTCATCAACTGATTTAAATTTCCTGTAAACTTTCCACCCTCTACCATATTCTTTTTCTTTATAATCTACCGCTGCTGTGTAAAAGACATGAGCAATAATGCCCTTCCTGATTTTATCAAAGAGCGAAAGCATATCGTCTTTTTTATGGCTGTATCTAATTCGTTGTTAGCATTATTACCGTCTGTTATGATTTTATTTAATATAGCAATAAGTCCGTGGTATCTATCCTATGCCCAGGCTCTTATATTATCAATATCGTTTCTATTATTATCTTTTAAAAAATCATTATATTCCTCATCTATTATTTTATCATTTGCTTTTTTTCTAAAAAATTGTCTTTGCTCTCCAACTTCCGTAAACTTTACTGTTAACTGGCCGACTCTTTTTTGCTCTTTTTCAATTTCCTCTATTTTTTCTGATAATTTTCCTAATATAGTCCTAATTTCATATGAAGTTAATTCTGCTAATCTTTTTTTTTAAAATAAAATCGGATTATTGATCAGCTGGTTTAGTTCAGCCTGTCTAGCGGCGGGATCAGCAATGTTCCTTACAAGTGCCTCAACCAACATTCTTTTTTCCTCGTCAGATCTAGCAATAATTTTTGCAGCAGCCGCTTCTTGTTGTTCTTTAACTAATCCAACCAAACCTTTTTCTTGTAGTTGCTTAAGTTCTTCTTCTGAAAGTGGTTTAGTTTCGGGTTGTTTACCAAGTAGTGCTTCAGTAACTGGTTTGAGAATCATAGCTGTTGTTTCTGCAGCAGTTACTTGTCCGCGTCGTGCTTGCTGCACCTTTTTGCTTAAATTCTGCTTGAGATTGAACAAGTTTTTTTTAGATCTTCTATATGTTTTCTATATTTTGCTCGTTTATCCATAATTATTATATATGAATTTTATAAAATTTTAAGAAGTGGAAAACACATTACTGCAAGTAAATGTCAATGCAACAGCGAAACATTTTAGTTGGATCATTTGTAAGTTTATCAAATAAGAAAAAGTTACATTTATCCTTTGTAGCTTTATGATATAATTCGATAAATTTATCTTTTGTTACATCGCCACATTGCTCGTTCGCGATATTTCTAACGTCAACATTATCCAGTCCCGGAAATAATATAAAACAACCAGTATTTCGCCGAATAAATCTGTCAACATTATAAAAACCTTGAGCTAAATAAACAGAATTACATTTCTTATTTTGCGACTGTGAAAAATATGATCTTATTTTATTCATTTCTACATTGTTTAACGGAATATCATCAAAAACAACTATCTTATGTTCACCCGAGTCAAGTTGATTAACTGGAACAAGATCTTCTGGTTGTCTGATTATAAAAAAATCTTCACCAGCCTCAAGATCATCACGAAGTTTGTCGTTATATTTACTTAGTAGCTCGTACTTATCTTGCTGCGAATTAATTGTATAAATATAAACTCGATCGTAGTTAAAATTATCGCCGAGAAGCAAGTTCATAAGCAGATTTGGTTTTCCCGATCCAGTTCGCCCAACAATAAGATAATGACAATCTGGAAGTTCATTGTTATGCTTATGTTTCACCAACCGCTCTGTATCAAAGTTTAATATCGTCGCCATTGTTGTTATATAATGTTATGTAATATTAAACTAACTAATGTTGACAATTTTATGTAGGACAATAAATAATGAGCTACTATACAAAATTTGGAACATTAACAGGAGATTCATTGACTGAAGGCTACCGAGGCGACTCATCTAAGTATGCAACTCTTGATCAGCTAAGAAATGAGATTGATAATTTATTAAATGTCACAAGTGTAGATCAAAGTGAAGTCGTTGTTTTCCAGGATAAACAAGGACAATTAAAAACAAGTAATGTACAACTGTCAGATGTACTTGTATGAATTCCTGCCGCGGTTGTTAATAATATTGTTACTTTTACTAACCAAGGTAAAATACGAGATTCTGGTAGGTCAATTAACGATTATGTCAGAAAATCTGGTGATTCATTCACGGATTACATTATCATCAACCGAAATAAAATTATAGACCTTGAAAACCCAGCCGCAGATACAGACGCTGCAACAAAGAAATATGTCGACGATCAAGAATCTAAGTACGTATTAGTCAACGGCGGTATAATGCGTGCATTTCTCAACATAAACAACAACGGTATTAATAATCTCCGAACACCAGAATCTGATTTTGATGCTGCAACGAAAAAGTATGTTGATGATAAGGAAATTGCAATAACAACATCATTAAAAACAATCGGTCATGAAATGACTACACTCAGTGCTACTTTTTCTAGACATGTAGAAACGTTCTTAAATTTTCGTAGAAATATAAACAAGCCTTTTAAAGAATTCTTTGGGGAACAACCAACCGTTGACATAAAACCCGCTGACATTAACACGAAACTCAACGACATTGTCAGTGGAATACCTAATATTGTTCAAAAAACTAATCTGATTAAAATTCCACACGGACAAATTAAAAATATCGTGTATACAGTAGCATCGGGATTAACAACATGGTCACAACAAAATAACACTATCAAATATATCGCAGAAGTTACTGGTGTGTATAGACTGTCTATCTTTAGCTCTGCAAAGTTTAAAATTTATGCTACAACATTTCCGTGGCGTCATTCAACCGATGCTTTCTCTGGAGTTGTATCTATAGTGTTAAATAAAGATGCTGAAGAATTTTTTTTTACTGGAAGCAGATGATCAAACAATAACCGCAACGTCTTACTAGTGGTGTTTGGAATTTATAGCTGAAACACCACAAATAATTACTTAATCAAACCTAGGGACCAGCATTGTTGTAAACTAATATTATATAATGAAAAAATATATATTTGATTTCAATCACATTTCAAAAGAAATTCCAAAACAAGATGTTGACGCGCTAATGCAATATTACAAATTTTATCATCAAAAACATTGGTGCGTGAAAAAAATGATATATATATTATAACAAAATACTTAGAGTAATATCATATTTACCGCTGTTATTGACCGGATCTGGTATAATTTCGAGCGGTGCATCATTAAAACCGTTTTTACTAATAATATCAGGTATTGGTGTTTCTCTTACAACAGCGTGTAAAAAGATTGAACCTCGACTTGTAACCAAAACAGATCCTGCAACACAGCTAGTATAACTTACAAAAAATTACTTGATCAGATACGATCTTACTTGCGGGGTATAAAATATGATATGGGTGATTTAATACGTGAGTTTCGTATTATTGACAGTATGTTAACAGATATTCTACCAATGAGAGTCGGTAGATATGAAAAAGATTATCAAACAAAGTATGATAAAAAATAATGTATGAAAAATTTCACTTACCTTTTCGCCTGGTGAAATGTCCTCTTGAAAGTGCAGCAGTGCACGAAAATTCTGACCGCTTTATATACTGCTATAGCACCCACGCAAGATGAATCACATGATTATGAATCATTCTAAAAAATCCCATAATCTGCATGTTTTATGACTCTCCCATCATCTCCATGTTTTATGTTATTTTTCGTGGGTGTTGCTTGTCTGATACTGAAACATATATACTTGTAAGGCTTGGCTGATGTATAGTATTATTGATTTCCAGACTGCGTGTATGAGGCAACATCTGTTACAAACAAAATCCTGTAGAATTATATTATAGTCTTTTGAAAGGCTGGTTGGGCAATTTATATATTTATTTGTTTAATAATCAAACAGATAACAGAATAACTGCGAATTATTTTTGTTTTACCTCGCTGTGAAAGTGATTGTAGTAGTAGATAGAAAGGCTGGGGGGGGGGATGGGCTCATTTGATCTCAAAATATATTTGAGCTAGAACCAGCTTTTTAATTTTTGGGAAAATCGTTTTTGGGTGGAATTTTGGGTCCCGAGAGAGTAAATTTATATTTGTTCTGAGAGTGGGGAGGGGTCTCGGAGCCAAAACCAGCCTTTCTATCTACTACTTACAAAGTTTGCACATTATATACATAAAGCACAAACACATATTAGACTAAAATATTATGGAAAAAAAAAAAACATTAACTTAGTACTGAGGGAGCGGAGAGGCAAACAATCAGAAGAAAAGAGCGTACGAGTTCACCTCAGATGTAACCAATGTAGGTTACCGTGTTTCAGTTAGACCCAGCTAAACATGTCTTAAAGGGTTTAAGTGGGGAGAAGGGTGTATCATTTTGAAGAGGTAGATAAAAGTCGTGCTTGTTTTTATGTAAGTTTAAATCATATTATATGAACGCGAATTTCATTCACAAAGGAATCCGATAATAGATTATATATGGTCAATTGATGTGACATCTGATTAAGAATCGGAATCGGTTTCATACTTTGAGCCACAACTGTTAATTCCATTTTATGTATGTATGTATGTATGTATGTATGTATGTATGTATGTATGTATGTATGTATGTATGTATGTATGTGTGTGTGTGCGTGCGTGCGTGCGTATGTATGTGTGTATGTGTGTGTGCGTGCGTGCATGCATGTATGTATGCATGTATAAATGCATACCTGTCTCTCTCTGTGCCTCTGTATATTAGGCATTGTCAATGCTTACGCAAAAGACACATATAATATTATCTCATACACGTCTAATGTATGAGCCACACGGCAGAATACTATATTTATTCCCAAACTGGGCATAGGGGATATTAAATTTCCATCCGCATGTAAATAACAGGACGCCACTTGTGTGGTTTAATCCTCAGATTTACTTTAAATAGTGCATACTGTCTTCTTCCTTTAGAGAATTGCATATCTTAGTCTAAATGCAAGAGGGTAGTTTTAATTTTCAACGAAGATTTATTTGCCTGAAGTTATTAATATATCTAGGATTACATATTTGAGACCCACCAGCCAAGGAGAGCAATAATTCAAAAAGATACGAGGGAAATGCGTCGTAGACAATAGTGTGAGTTTATCTGATTTAGATTTTTTACGTAGCTTTGACAATGTTTTAGTCGTATCACTACGATGTCTGCAGTGTGGCAGTTTATAGTGATGCCTAGCACCGGGGCATCATGCTGCAGACATGTGGCATGATGTCCCACTAAGTCACATTATCCTGACACCAGGCCGACCATTTCTAACCCTAACATCCTAATGCTGAGCGCCAAGCAAGGCAGCTGTTAGTACCATTTTTTAAAAGTCTTTGGTATGATTCGACTGGAAATCGAAACCGCGACCTCCCGCATCCGAGCGAAAACAATTGTATGCATGTATCACGTCGTGTGAAATGTATCTCGGTCCTCATTGTGTAGGTGAAATATTTGGGGAAGAAACACTTAATAATAGACCTGTCAAATTTTTCCTGTTTCAGCATGTTTGTTTAATGACTTGTATGTTTTGTATGTTTTGGAGACATTGTTGTTTAAAATCTTACAATTTAGGAATACATTGCTTTATAATTTATACTGATTTTCAGTTGTATTATGATGGGGCTTTTGTCTTGATTCCCTTTTCGGTTGCTGACAGTTCACGACAGTCTGTGCACCATTACTTGTCAAACAAGCAACATACAGAATTGCGCAACCAGTGGATGATTAATACACACGAATAGTCAAACTTATAAACATTAGGTTGTGTACATCTACTACGCAACCATTAGTGCTGAATCGATAGATAATTGTCCAGGCTATTTGCTGTGCAATTATAACTGAGGTCAATCTCACTCGTTTTGTATTGTTTGTAAATCCCAAACTCCACTGTTTCTTATTTGTGCTCAGAGTTGTTAGTGATTTTCTATTACCCTCCACACCGTCACGAATTCAGTCATGCTAAATATTTTATCCTCGATAGCCAGCGAATAAAGTTTACTGATCGTGGTGAGACTGCTGTGTGCCACTCTAAACAGCCCTGGATAGACAAGTATTCCTAAATTGAATCGTATCAAAATTAATTTGATAGCCCCGACGATAATTGGCGCACCCGTGATGGTTGTCTTTGCTGTGATTCCATCCACTCCAAGAATAGCATTTGCTGCTGCGGCAAGTTTACAAATGTCATTTACGAAATACCACGAGTGTTTATATTTCACTATCATTACAAATCGCTTTGTGATTTCATCTCACAGCTGTTTATCCGCCTCGATTATTTTCACGTCGGTAAGATTTGTTGTAAATCATAGTTCTATTTATAATACAATCGTGTAGTACAATTACACGACTGAAAATCCGGCCTGGACTCGTCGCGCCCACGTGCAATACACACACAAACTTCTAGCCACTTACCCGTTTGCACTGGTACAACTGCTATTCAATCACAGAAAACATTTTTGCCCCGGGAATATTTAAATTTCCAGTGATTGTGCATTCTGGAGGTTTTCCACTCTTCTCTTGTTCAAGGACACCCATTCTCCTGTATATTTTCCATCTAACGATCGTCTTTGCCCAATAACTGTTACCCGAACAAATTCATCCTCGCTAAATAACAGTCGAAACTCTTTGCCTTCTTAACAGAATAAATGTTGGTGAAATATTTTCGCTGGTAAATATCCACAAGGCTATGAGTGTCAATACCACGAACTATTATCGACCTGTTACAGTATTCACGAATCACATTCGACGCATGCGCGTACCATTGAATCAGATTAATAATGTCTGTGTTTTCTTGCCTGCTGCGTAATGTTTATGCCGGATTGCCTTGATTTTCAAGCATCACATCGTCGTATGTTGCTCGCGTGTGTTATCATGCATTCAAATCCCCAATGATTGGTGCTTTTTCGATGGTGAAAAAGAAATCGATGGTTGTGGTGTTACCACCTCTGCTTAGAGGTTTTTGAAAATCTTTTATAAAAGTTATAACACGGTATGTCAGCAGCAGATGGCATACTCACATATAAACGATCCCACTTCAGCCATAATAAAATCGTATTCAGCATCATATGAGTTTTTCTTCCCTGACTCAGTGGGTCCAATCGTCAGAAATGCAAAAGTCACTCATAGGATTGTTCAAACATACATGGCCAAACAATCGCTGTGGCAAATTTATCTGCCAGTACGAATAAATAATTTCACGTGGGTGGTTTGATGTGTACATTCCTAATGAGGTTCATCGGGCTAATTTTTTTTTTTTTTTTT
>JAECUM010050885.1:0-11010 GCA_016617855.1 Megalonaias nervosa | reverse complement strand
GACCATTTGTAATACTAATTGAAAACAGCTACATCTAAGGATGTACAATGTCATGACTACTATTCTGCAAAATAATGTTTCGAGAAAAATAAAGTAAGGAGAAAAGAGAATAATATTTGAAAGTCATGAATGGAATAAATATAATTTTGGTATGTTTAGATGTCAAGATTTCTTTCACATAAAGCGTTATGTTTGAAACATTGTTCTAAATATCAGTCTCTCAAGTGATCTAGTCAAAGGAAATAACTTTTGACACTTATCAACCTTGATTTGAAATAATATGTTTGGTTTTGAAAAGCTCGCATTATCCGATTACTGCCATCTCACTTCTTTCCGCGTGGGTTCAAGTTTCGGGTTCGGCCGATGTGGGTATATGTGAAAGCATACCAGTAGCTTCCCGTGAGTCGGTGGTTCTTACCAGGTGTTTCCCGTGTTCATCCTCCACCATTTATACTGGCCGCCATGTTTAGCCCATTTTGCACTGAGAAATGGCATACCAAATAACAGCAACAACAACAACAACAAATAATAATAATAATAATAACAATAATAATAATAATAATAATAATAATAATAATACAATATGCTGAAGGTATATGGGGTCTTGAGAAAAGCAATCATCAAATCCAGATAATAATTACTATTGTCAGTATGCAATGTGCAATTCGTGATAGAAATAAGATTTAACAGCTTGAAAATTCACTTAAAATTCGCTTTGATACGTAAAATTTTTTATGTTCGACCAAACCTGTTTGATCACCTTTAACACTAACATTATAATTGTACAAATATGTACTTAATTTTACACATATCTGACACAAGGGTATATAATTAATCCGGTGTTGCACTGCGTGTGAGTACATTGAATAGAAAACATTTTAACAAATACATCTCATTATACCTGATCGTTAGCAGTAACGTGTCCTCGGTGTAAATGACCTTTTATGATACAATGATTCATACTGTATATTGGTTCTATCTTCGACATGTTCAGAACTGAAATGAATTTATCCATGAAAGACATATCCTCATAAATAAGTAAGCTATATTAAATGGTCTCCGGTTGTAGTGCCAGGTGATCGTCCCACAAATGCAGCCAAATTAATTCGCCATCGCATTAAACCTTTACAGTTTTGGAAAGCACCACGTATTGCAATATTTGATAAATATTACAGTGATGTTTTATCTTTCCAAAATAACCAGTCTAAACGACTCTTCTGTGTAGTAAACTGTGTTGCAGCATGAGACCCCTACTAGCGGTATAGTGTTCCTAGTAGCATGTTGTTGTCTGGTGTAATTAGCAAGCAACATCATCAGATCTTAACTAGTTATATGATGGTTCTATTGAAACCTTACAGAATCAGACCTTAACTATCTGCATGGGTTTAATTTAAACTAAACAACATCATACTTTAGGTAATTCTACGGTTTTTGTCTCAGCAATTTACAGTGTCTGCCCTTAGCTAGTTGCATGGCTTCGTTAATCTTAAACAGCAGCAGACCGTATACAGTTCTAGTATGGTCTTATTAGCTCTTAACAGCATCAATCATTAGCTAGTTGTACTGTTTTATCAACATTTAATAGCATCAGACCTTAGGTAGTTGTATGGTTGCATCACACCTTAGCTAACTGTTGACTTTTATTAACTATTGATATCATTAGACCTTAGGTAGACATAGTATGGTTTTAATAACTTATTTTGATTGTATACATACAATGATTATGACGCAGTGCGTCACTGTAAATCTTAATAAAAATTATACTAATTCAGAACTAGTGCATGACAAAAATGGGATGGTCGAATGACATTGATGCCTTTTATTTAAATACATTGTAACAAATACTTTTACTCTGCAAATAGCAAGGATGAAACTTCAGTTGATATTTATTAAAGTTGACATAGTTTCCGTGCCTGGTAAACAGTCCATGTCTGAATACAGTTTTGTGCATTTATTAACCTGCCATAAATGAATAAAATTAAAACGGTGATAGTAGAACTAAAACCGTTGCAGTTCCTATCAGCACAGTATGAATAAAAAGAGATTGACATTGTTCTATCCAATAACAGATTTAGAAATAATGAAAGGACCAAGTCCAACATCCAATCTGAACTCTTTTCATTTACAACCATCCAGACCTGCATTAGCAAAAGAGATGAACAATATGAAAATATATTACTATCATATTAAATTATTGCTTTGCCATGAAAAACGAAAACGTTTTTAATATCATTAAAGTCGGAACAATATTGCTCGAGAATTACATTAAATACATTACTTACTAATGGAAACTACTGATGTACCGGTACAGTGAAAAAGTACTGTGGTACGTACTACCGGAAAAAAGATCCCGCAGTAAAAGTAGTATACCTGTAATACCGCGTACCCGCTAGCCACAAAGCACATACGATATATAGCGATGCTTATGAATCGACATACAAATTGATCAACAGAGATATAATCTGTATTTTACTAAATGTACGAAGACCACTTGTTTTCAGAATGTATCGAATGAACGGTGTTGCGCTGTACGTCAATACGAATTATGTACAAATAATTCGGTAGTTTCAGATGCGTGAAAACTCAATGAACAAATGACGCGAATATAATTCTAGATACCATGCTGAACGAACTATAACATAAATTCTTCAACAGAAGATCCTAAAATGTACAAAAATATTTTTGAACAAGGGTACGTTAGACATGTTTTGCTGTTAGTATTGCCGCTGTTTTAGATGTTGATGTTCTTATGAATGTTTTCATTGAGACAAATTTCATAAAATGTTTTAATGGGGGGCTTTGGTTTAAAAGTTGTTATGCTTGTAGCAAAGACTGACCAGGGACATCGATTCAGATAGGTAGAAGAGTAGAGACACCGTTTATGTTTATGGAGGTCCCGGATTCGAGTGAAATATCAGACAAAACTTATTGTATAGGCATAAGTAGTGGTCGTTAGATAATGCACTGATAAATCATTCATACTAGTTCAGAGGCCGACTTTGAGCATCAGAGAGTAGGTCTCACAGGATAAAGATAATTACAAAAAGGGAGGTGCTTTTGTAAATCATGCGGAATAGATCGCATAAGTTGTCATTTCCTTTGTATAGTACTCGTCTAGACTGAGAGCAATTCAAGCGTCGACCCTCGATCGGAACTAAACTTTTAATTTCCTCTGATATACTTGAAGAGCAAATATGGTTAATATTGTGACGTTCCTATACCTATTTATCGATGTACCTGTATACGTGTATCTATCCAAATAATCTAGCGTCAGATTACCTTAACATGTTGTTGGGGAAGGCATTCTCAGGTTTGTAAGGAATGTTAGCGGAAGGCACACAAGATCAAATTAAATTATTTACATATACCAAAAGTTGAGATTTAGTATCTTTAGAAATCTTTTGTTTTTTGTTATGTGCACGTTATGGTACAGTTGGAAGCAAGATATTTCGCAATCACCGTAATGTTTTTGCTCTTTAGAAGTTACACCTTTATAACATTTTAATATGCAAGCCTGCTTAAAAGCATAGCATTTGTACCTGGTTGCTGTGATACGTCTATGTGATAACATTATACTAAACATTTATAATTTGCATTACCTTGTGTAACATTGTCATACTTGTATGCAGCAGATATTCTCTGCAGGTTACAGGTGTATATGTTTTGATTTACAGGGCCAAACTGAAAACTAGCTGTTAGCTAATTATATCACATTGAATAACTATTACGACTACAACTTATACTACTACTACGGCTAATGTATTATTATATTATTATTATTATTATTATTATTATTATTATTATTTTCCTTTTCAAATACAAGTCCAGTTTGTTCTAATATATCCATTTATGGATAAGAGACAAGTGTATTTAAAGACGTTCTAATTTGTTATATTCAGCATTGAAATATATTCCTCGATTTAAATTTATATTATTTAGTCTTTATTTGGAATGGTAGATCTTTGCTTTTTAGACGTCAAAAAATTACAACACTACACACCATATAAAGCGTCACACTGTGATTTATCTGCATTTATAAACTACCCACTGAATTAATCTTTGCTCGGAAATACTGTTTAGTTCATGTTTTAGTCGTCCAAAAATACCGCCCTCGCTACTAAATAAAGTACCATTCTTGGATTTCTTTTGCATTTATAAATTACTCCTTGATTGTGCCTCTGAATAAGTCTTTATTGCCAATGGATATTTGCTGTTTTAGACATCAAGCAATTACGACCTTCTAACACAATGTGAAGTATCACACGTGGATTTGTTAGTATTTGCAATTGTATGATAAAGAGATTTAGCAAGTTTCAATGGAATCAAGTTGTGTGAGCAGGTTAATTGACAAAAAACTGAATAACAAACCACAGATATTATCGATCTGTCATTTACTAGTAGATATATATCTATTTTATAAACCTTAAGACCATTGTGATATTAATAGTTCTTTGCATTATAGAAAAGACAGAGTATACAGTCTTCATCGATATGTATCTATGAGAGCATTATGTTATATATTATCTTCATTATCGACCGAATCGAAATAAGTTTTGTTACATACACGCAAAAGTTGATTGCTGCATACTTGCATATATTCATACATACATGCATGTATTATTGCATACATAAGTGACCATCGTTCACAATTAACTTTTCTGGTATCATTCTTACATTGGAATATGCTTTCGAAACATTTATAATGTTGCTCTTTTAATTACGAAGCAATGTACCCTATATGACATGTGATATTCGGTCTGTCTGTCTGTCTGTATAATAATAATAATAATAATAATAATAATAATAATAATAATTGCCATACATACAGTTCGTTGCCATGCATGGAGTTCGTTCATACGTGCAACGATATAAATGCCTAGATTTTGAATGTGCATTTGTTTCCATATATTAAAATTGCTTTCACATGCATCAGATTGTGGAACGAAAATATGACGTATTGAAAAAATGGATTATACATCTTCATTCACGAAACCCATCTAGATGCGAGAGCTTAATTATCTCTCCACATGTTATTGGTGAATTTTACTGTTTGTGTTCCAGATACATCATAATTGACCCTTTTCCAAGTACATTGGCTAAGAAATGAATACATTGACTGCACTCGCATATCTCTCTCTGTCTCTGTCTCTGTCTCTCTCTTTGCCTCTCTCTATCAGTATATATATATATATATATATATATATATATATATATATATATATATATATATATATATATATATATATATCTTCAATAATACAATCTATCTTCTGACATGCAAGATCTGTGACATATCGCAAAGCACGTAATGACCTTGTACTGGGACAACTATAGCAACTGAGAAAATATTTGCGATCTCTGTACATGGACGGCTCCATTTTGTATTTCACACGGCAACGCTCTATGCTCTTCATATTTTGTGAAGAAAATATATCAGGAAAGAGCAGAAAATGGTTTACTTGAGTCTCAAAACTGTAGTGCCATGGCACTTCCGATCTTTGCTACAGTTTCTATTCTTTACTCAAAAAAGGGCGAGCAAGCTCTAATAGACAATGCACATTTAATGATAATTTATTAAATTTTAGTTTATGCACGACTTGATCTTGATTTTGTCTGATAATGACCATTAAGGGGTAAATTGGTGGTGTGGTAACCTGATGTAATGTCAAATTATAAGGCTTAGTCATTGGCTAACACTTGTATGGAGGTGTTGTATGTGTAAAATGAGATCGAGAGACAAACAGGGAATTATGCAAGAGAACTTGTTGCCTTCAAGAGGCTTGTTGGAGGCTCACGTGGGGTGGGCATGATCAGAACTTTTCCTATGGGATGGCATTGGCAGCTGAATTCAAAGAGCCAACCAATGCAGATAATCTTATGTAACATTGCATGATCATGGTCACTTCTCTGGCATTTCAAACGTACAGACAATGGATTTAGAGTCTCTGCCTCAAACTATTCTCATGGATTTGTGCTGGCTCCCCACCACCCCAGTCATCAGCTATTGATGCCTATATAGTGGGTTGTACCTTCAGATTGTTCATGCGTTTGGTTTCAATACTTTCTCATGGGGCTGCCATGGGCTAGTGTGCGGTATTTTCCCCCAATCAGACACTCATATGCTATACTAATAATGTAAATGCTGGGAACAGCCTAGCTCTACTTCAATAATCTGGGATCAACCCAAAATATACTCTTATATGGGGATCAGCCTAGCATATATTTAGTTAAGATGGGATCAGCCCAGAATACACTAGCACATAGTCTAATTAAGTTGAGCTTAGCCCAGAATACACTGGAATGCTGGGATCAGCCTAGCGCAGATTTTGCTTAAGCTGGGATCAACCTAGTACAGTCTGCGGAAGCTTGGATCAGCTCAGAATACATTTTAATGCTGGAATCAGTCTAGCCGAACTCTATTCCACTAATCTGGGATCAACCCAAATGCATATGCTATACTGATAACGTAAAGATCACGAGAGTTAATTACATTTCTTTTACAGTTTTAAATAATGGAAAAAATACTTTATTCATGATTGGATCAGCCCAGTTCTATTCCAATAATGTGGGGTCAACCCAGAATACACTCGTATGCGGGGATCAACCTGGCATAGATTTAATTAAAATGGAATCAGCCCAGAATACATTAGTATGCTGGGATCAGCCCAGCACATATTCAACTTAAGCAGGGATCAGCCCAGAATACACGCAGGCATTTTCCCCCAGTCGGTTACTCATATGATATACTGAGAACCTAAAGGTCATGCCCGTTTAATAAATTTATTTTACAGTTTTAAATAGAACAAATAAGAATACTTTCTTCATGCTCGAATCAGCCTAGCTCTATTCCATTTATTTGGGATCAACCCAGAATACACTGATGCGTGGATCAGCTTTGCATAGATTTAGTTGAGATGGGATCAGCCCAGATTACACTAGTATGCAAGGATCAGCCTAGCACAATGTCTGCGTACGCTGGAATTAGCCCAGAAAACACCGGAATGCTGGGATCAGCCTAGCACATACTCTTCTTAAGCTGGGTTCAACCTGGCACAGTCTACGGATGCTGGGATCAGCCCAGAATACACTTTAATGCGGGTGATCAGAATAGCACCAAGTATACTTGAGCTGGGATCAGCCCAGAATGGACTATAGATATACCTGAAGATGGGATCAGCCCATAAGAATATACTAGTATGCAGAGATCAGCTTAGCACATAGCATGTCTTAGGCTGGAATCAGCCCAGAATACAATAGAATGCTGGGATTAGCCTAGCACCGATTCTAAAAGAGCTGAGATAAGCCTATAATAAACTGCAATGCTGGGGTCAGCCTAGCAGCGATTGGGAATTATAGTATTTTGTACATTCAGATTCTAGCCCATGAGTAGCCCCCAAAGAGAGAGCCAAATATTTTGAATATTTTTAATTAGGTATTGATGTTAGTTTTGTTATGATGTTGATGTTGTAGAATATTGGTAAAAATGAATAGTGGCTTGTTTGAGGGAGAGAGAGAGACAGAGAGACAGAGAGAGAGACAGAGAGAGAGAGAGAGAGAGAGAATAAATGCATATACTCATGTATCCTATGTTTTCTTACAATTCATGTGTTAAATCTTTCCTCTTACAATTCGGTATTTTTAGTTGTGCACACACTGCCAATAACAAAGGAGGGCTCAAAATAGTAACAAGCGAGTGGGGATTTTGTCAACATATTGAGTGGTCTACTTTTGTGACAACTGGTTACTGTTTATGACTATTCATGCAATATTGTGCGCTGTGAACTATTATGCTAACATTCTTTAATGTTTGTCTTTGATGCTCCTCGTAGGCATTGCGAATAGACAATAACTTTTCAAATGAGATATAAACAGACAACATTCAGCGCTTGGAAGCTAAACCTCAATCTTTAAATTGATATGAAAGAGAAATAAAATGTTCCTTTAACTGGAGATAATGTATCGGCCTTTGAGTTAGATTGTATGTTAGGATCTATTGATGTTATTCTTAATTATTTAATTGTCTAAACCCATTCAATAATCTTTGGCATACTCGTTCCTGTGGCTGTTTACTTTCGTGTTGACTATATAGCTCAAACATTTTGATGCTCATTATCTTTGTTTCAATCGGATTCATCTACGGCTACGTCTTTATCCAAAAATAGAAGAGCTTGAGCTAAAAATGCTTGTATTTAACTGCAACTCCATCTGAGTACCTATCTGTGGAAAAAGCCTTCTATTTGAAATAAATATGCACCTTATATCAGTTTTTGACTAAATTGATCTAATATATAGTTTTGCTATGCCCTAGACAATGTATGTATGCGTATATATAAATAAACACACACACACACACACACACACACACACACACACACATATATATATATATATATATATATATATATATATATATATATATATATATATATATATATATATATATATATATATATATATATATATATATATATATTACATTTCGGAATTGTCTGTTCGCCCCAAAGTTAACTGCCGTTCCATCAACTACTGTCTTAAGGAATGTTTATGCTTAGATTTTATTTTGGTTTTTGTCATGTATAGGAATTGAAACAATAATTTTGTAAAAGTGATGATGTTAGGGGAATCGTAGTCACTGTGTACTTAACGTTTTTAAATATGGTAATGTGCAGAAAAATACATAGAGAATATTTTCTTTTCCTATGTTAATACCGGATATATTTCATCGTGAGGTACCAAAAACAAGGCATTTTAACGAGAGGCAAGGTGGCACTACAAGATGAAATACAGACGGTACTAATGTAGGAAAATAAAATCTTATTTTTATTACATGCCAAACCTGCTCTTTGGCTCAACACGCTCCGACCACCACCACCTCTTAGTAAATTTACCTCACTTTCATTGCCTGATCATGTAAATAGACGTGACTTAAGAAAGCGGTAGCATTGGTAGACCTTAGTCTGTCGCAGTAAATTACATTTTTGTCATTTTGTAAACTATTTGGGCCTATTTGAAAACAAAGCAAGTCCGATTCAAGAATGCATCACATAGGGTTTGTCTTTGTTGTCATAGAAGTAAGGGGATACGAATGGTCAAATGTCTTTATCAAAGATTAATTAACATGTCTAAAATGTAAGACAGTTTCCATTTATTTGTTTTAGTTCACGAACTACTCGTTTTTGTTCTTGTGGGTACAACTTTTGCAGACACTCACCCATTTATAATGAACTGTTGAAATAATTGCTAAATTTACTAAAAATTAATAAAGTTTATATATATATATATATATATATATATATATATATATATATATATATATATATATATATATATATATGTTTTATTTATGTTCCCTGTTTTATCATATATACGAGTGCATATTATACCGACTCATTTGCATCATTTTTTGGTAATGTCTGCTTAGTCATGATGCAATATGGACTGGTGTGTGCTGGCAAGGCGATGGTTGCCCTTTACCCGCGGACCTAGGTTCCAGTCTCCGTAGAATTAAAAATTCTCTAACCTGTATGATAGTATTATTAGTATTAATATATACTAAGAGCTAATATTCATGACGAATTAGCGAGGCACTCACTACATTTTTCTTTCTTGTATGATAAAATATAAGGATCAACTTTCACCGGGTGATTTGTAACTTTTAAGCAAATTTAATGCTTTGATGACATCATCCTCTGACGTTGCTGAGTCGAGAATCTGAATTGTGACATCGGATTGCATATATGGCAGATATTATTGTCATGATTTACCATAATATTTCTAAGAAATAATACTACAAAATTTGTGAATGCTTAAAAAATCATTAATAAAATAATGCGTGAGTAGCAATTTTAAACTACTCACATTTTAGTTCTGCTTAAAGCGTCAATAGGGTCTTGTAGCTAAATGTTTATCATCTTAACTTTGATCGGCAAATGATCCGACTCAGTTCTCGTTTGAACATCGAGTCGATCAACACGTGTAAATAAATCTAGCGATAGTGTTTCTTTTCCCCATCTGCAATACAAGTAAAATCACCCTGTTCATCACCGCCTCATTTACCGTTTAGAATATGAATATCAATTGTACAGCATATGTGAATTAAACTTTTACAAAATTCATTCACATCAGTATCTATCTATGGCAAACTCACTGGTGTTTGGAAATTTATAGAGAGCAAGATTCATGTTTTCTCTCCAGACTGATTTTCTTTTTTACTTATGTGTATGTGTTTTTTCACTTCTGACCCGTTACATAGGAACCTTTCACCATATTGCTAAAACTAACGTTTGGTGTGAGATACCCATTTAAACTAAGAATTGTTTGTTGTCAAGTTGTATCAGTATCAGTGTGTAAAAATCAGAAAATTATCCATACACTTCTGTTAAAAAGTGAATTAGATCCAATGTGTTTGTTTTATTGTTCTAACCTCTGTTCCCAACACAGATGACATGTAATTTTATTTCTTATGTTAAACAGGCATTTTGAAGACAAGTGTTATTTAAATAAAGGACTAATTACATTCTTACTGCAAACACTTTCAACATATCTCGCTAACCGTGTGGCCCAGCTAAAACTCTACACCAACCAGCGCGTAGAAGGTACACAAATTATTGATTGACAACTCAATAATTCTCATCACAAAAGTTCATTTACTACTTTTATTTCTTCTTTCACTGTATGTCTCCTTTCTTGAATTTCTCCAACGGTGTGAGTTTCCTTCTTCTATTGTTTCTTCTATTGGCCTTACTGTTTTGCAGTTCCTGGCCGGTATGGGTTCTTCCTCTGGTTTTGAAGATATTTTCTCCTCCTTTGGCTTCTTCTTCACTTTCTTGTTTTCTTTATCGTAGGACACTCTAAGATCAATGTCCTTTCTCCTGACAATGATAACATGTTTCTTTGTTGGCATTATGGAGCAGAATGCCCTTCCGCCTGACAGATATTGCAAATATCTTGAATTGTGTCTGACGAGGAGCAGTAGTCCGTCGTCTAATCTTGGGTATATTTTTGAATGAC
>JAECUM010050884.1:0-31553 GCA_016617855.1 Megalonaias nervosa | reverse complement strand
TAAAAAAAAAAAAAATTAAAAATTTCCTTGCAATTTTCAGTTTAGAACGGGGACTCGGTTCCATTCTGATAGAAATGTATCGCATGTATATAGGAATACAGTTCTACAATATGATTGGTTCATTCGAAATCGAGGCTACAATGCCTGTCTTTATCCGCCATATTGGATTTCGCAAACAGTTACCTCTACCACTGTGTCTCATCTTCATAATATTCAACTTCTAATCATGTTGAATAGGAAAGCAGAATATTCAGAATTTTCACCAGAAAAGACAAGAAAACAGAACTGAAAGGACAATTGTGCCATCTTGTTTAGATTTGTGAAATCATCTAGTAAAGGAGAAGACTTTACGTTTTGGAAATTGTGTAATGTGATATCGCTATTGGGCATGGAGGCGCACATGAAATACAAGAGCACGAAAAAGCTAATAAACATCAGCTTGCTGCTTCATCATACACAACTCAGCCTGAACTTGGATGTATATAAATACCAGAGAGAACCTTGATGTAATTCGATCAAAATTCGGTTTATTAAATTTCTTTTAGAAATGAACCTTCCTCTTTCAGTTACTAGTGTTGCTGGCGATTTATTTTGCACGCATTTTCCAGATGGTAAAATCGTAAAGGATTACTTGTATGCTAGAATGAAAACAGTTCAGTAAGAAAATCACACAGAATTGAGATTATCAATGACAGTTGGTATATTGGAATCGATAATAATTGAACAAAATAAACAAGGTGTGGAAAAGGCTCCTATAAACAGCCTGTGTCTGAGTGTGTTGCACTCTTGCACCTTCTGAATGGGCACTCGAATGGAACAGGGTGCCTGTCCAGAAGGTGCAAGTGTGCAACACATGCATCTTTGACATTAAATAATTATGTAAGGCACTGTCCTACCTTATGGATGGTTGTATATGTTGTAAGTAGTTACATATGCATTACAATTTTAAAAATCAGTATTTGGTCCTGAAAATCAGTATTTTTGTCATAAGCAATCAGTATTTTTGTACTTGGGGGTTGGCAGCTATGTATTGATGGGAGTGTTTTGTGTTACTCCATGCATGTTATCTTTTAGCCATAGGCTAATTTTGGGGTTTGTTATACCCAATGTTTTGGAAGTGTAAAGATATTTTGTATGATATCTGGTCAATCAATTCATCATTTTTACTATTGAGTAAAACACGTCATTCTTTTCATCGTGTGAAATTACTGTGAATCATTCATCTTTGTCCTTGTACTGTGTAAGGTCATTTATTTGTATTTATATTTGTTGCGTTTTTAGGTTTGTGCGGATTATGTTAACTTGTCCAATATTTGGATCTTATACACACACGTATTAATCAATATTCTTTTCTCATTCAAGTCATACATCAATAAACATTGTGTTTATATCACCACCAAAGTGTTATGTTGTAAATCCGAAATCCAAGTTGGTTATCTTGTTACATATATCATGACAAATAGCGTGAAGTTTATGTATATCACTATATTTGGCTGCAAATAAATTTCTACTTGTAATCAGTGTAAATAATATGTTTTAGTTTTATTTCGGGATTTTCATATCATGCACTACTGACCATCAAAGTGGATGGAGCTAGTGTCATGGTATAATTTTTCACTAATTGTGTTCAAAATTCACTAATTTTTATCCCTCTTTTCACTAATTGTGAGTCTGGAGGGTTGGCAGCTCTGCACACCCTTACTGGGGCAGAGATTTCAGTGAGAAATCTGTCTGTCCAGCCAGGCCCTTGGAGTTGCTGGTACAAGTGATAGGTGGACTGTCTTTTATGTCTCCATCATCCTGGCAGTGCTGGACTTCCTTCTCTTCACTTCTTATCAACATGGGAGAGTTAGTGACATATTCAAAGAGGATGGAATTGAGCCATTGATGCCACCTGGTACGGCTTATCCAGAGCTGAAACCAGAACTAGGTCAGGACTCAACACACAGTGAGCATGACAAAGCTTCTACAAACATCAGTACTCAGAACCGACCATGGATGGACTGAATTTATCCTCAAAGCCACAGTCAAGGACATTTATAGGGTATTGGCAACTTCAGAATGCCCTCCACTTCCTACCACTAATCAAGACTATAAAGTTAAAGCATCTGTAAATTTCGACCAGGAGGAAGAGATGCCATCCTTTTGGCTCCTTCCCCAGTCAGCTAAATTTAAGGAGACTGCCTATCAGGTAGAATTGCTGACCCGGGCATTCTCAGCTCATTGGTACAACACTTTAGTACTGATCTTCTTGCTCTTGATTAAAAAAAAATAAGCAGCAGTTCATATTTCTGTTCCACTGTTTATAAATTGGACAAAATTGTGTTCCATTCCATGTCCATGCTAGTCCAGAACATAGTCCCTGTGTCTTCAATACTAGGTTTAAAGGCCAATGTGTTGACTGCTTCAACCTTCTTCAGCCTGATACAATGTGACACATATCTGCGGTACACGTCACTCAAGCCTCGTCATACCCTGGCTTTACAGATGACCCCATTTGGGTCACCATCACTCTTGGAAGAAAAATTAAAGAAGTTTGGAGGCAGCCAATCTATAGGTGGCTGTCCGCTTCAGTTTCAGGCTCATTGGATTTCTCCATTCCCTCAGACCAATTGGGTGATCCAGTTCATTTCAGAGGGGCTTCAGATTTCATTTATCCTTCCCCCACATGTACTGTCAGTGTGGGAGAAGGATGCCTTTCTACAAAATTAGATAACAGTCACTCATCGAAAAACAGGCAGCAGAGATTCTGCATAAACCACAATCTTGGGGGTTTATTCAAGGCTGTTTCTTATTCAGGAGGTGAACAGCAAGTTGAGCTGATAATAGACCCGAGTCGCCTCAACCAAATTCATTTCACCACCAAAATTCAAGATGGAGATGGTGAGATCAGTAGGTCTCTTCATTTGACGAGATGAGTATGCCTTCAGTCTTGATCTGACTGATGCATATTTTCATGTCCCTAGCCACCCCGCATGATGGAAATTTCTCCATTTTGTTTATCAGTTCAAAGCCCTGCTCTTTGGCCTGAACATAGCCCTTGGGTTTTTACCAAGGTTAGGGATTACATCACCCAGTTCCGATTGACTTCATCTACAGTGCTGGTAGCATACCTGGACGACATCCTCTAGAAACATATGGTAAGTTCTCTTCTACTCCAAGAAAGAAATGATCTTCTCTCACTTTGAGATCATCTAGGCTTTCTAGTGAACTGGGAAAAGTCCGAATTCCATCCATTCCAGCTTTTTGTCCATTTGGGTATGGAGCTTATCACCTACCTGAGTCTGGTACAGCTTCCTTGTGTTTGCATAATCAGGATTGTTCAACTCATTGAGTCTGTTTCCAACAGGACTTGGATTTCAGCGAGAGAGTTGTTGCAGTTTCTTGGATTATTCAATGCAGCAGTGGACTTGATCTCACTCAGTCATCTTTTTATGCGCCCCTTACAAATGACATTGCTAGCACACTTGCACCTTTACAAGTCCCCTCGATCAAACAGTCGTGATCATGCCCAAGTTATGATCAATGATACATCCCTGGTTGGCAGACCATGGGGATCCCATTGGAGATGTCCCAAGCAGAAATAAATGGTATGTACGGACACCAGTACATACGGTTATGGTGTCTACCTGTTGCTGGACTTCACTACCATCAGCGGCACATGGGAACCAGAGGAGCAAAGTGACCCTGGGCTGAAAATATGCAAAAGCCTTGGTATATAGTGACTATTTTGAACTCTCTACACCCACTTTAACTCTGTTTTTGACAACATTGACTGTTCTGGCTGGAGAATTGGGTCTTAATGCACTTGAAAGCAGTGCCAAACTTTGAATGATTAAGATGACTTATTGTAATCAAAAATGTAAAATTGAAGTTCTGGTCTAGTAACAGGTATAAATGGAATAAGGGATAAGTTCTGGCAAGCAAGATTCACAAATGTTCAATTGGGATATTTCAAAAGGAATTTTCTGGGGCCTTCAGCAGAAATTGGGTTCAGGTTGCCATGATTTATATAGCAGAAACACCCTAGAACACCAAAGCAAAATTGGCTTGAAACAAAACAGTTAAGTAACTTTGCATATGTATAAAATACATCATATTGCTCTGCACAACCTTTATCAGTGTGCACATTCTTTGAGAGTATGTGACTTTTTTATTTCCCTTTGCAAAATGTCAGCAGTAATTGGTGAAAATAGTGTACTAATTTTCAATAAGGTGTTCATTCAGATGAATCAGAAAAATGAGTAGTACACAAAATATGTACGAACTGTGTCCCATTTTACTGTAAACATAAACTTGTACAAAACGTTAAATTTGTATTATTTTTAGCTTGTTTTATTCACCTAAATCTCATCTGTTCATTGATCTCTTTTTAAGGTGACCACTGACCTATTACAAATGGCCATAACCCTTAATTATCCTAGGGGAAGGTGTAAGTTGGTCTGTTTTATTGGTCATCATATTTTTTTTGCCAAACTTTGTCGTTATGTCTGTTTATCATACAAGGCTCTTTGAAATAAAATATAATAATTTGGTACATTTATGGCATTAACGTCAGCAACTTGTAGATATGGTGACAAAATCAAGATAGAGTGGCTGAAATTTTCACCTGATCCTACAAAGTTTGTACGCAAATATAAGTATTGCCAAAATTTGAATGAAAATGATTTAACTCCTTCATATAATTCAAATTTTAAAACAAACTTTTAGGGTCTCAGTGCAAAATTATGGTCTCAGTGATTTAGATAATGGTGTGCAAGCTGCAGAGAGCCCAAGAGTAAACTAGAACTGACATTGAAATGGAGTAGTGCCACCTTGCTTTAACAGCATTGGGAAAGGCCTGTATAGTGGATATCTTATTGCACAAGATGAATTATACAAACTTGATACCTCTGAATATGATTTGTATTTATTTGTTGATGTGCACAATATATTGACGTTTTTATCTTAGGCAGTAGCTGTCAGTGCCCACAAATTTATACAAGGGAGGGATTGAAGAAGAAAAGTAGTATAAAGTATGTATAACCATAGTAATTTAAATCAAAAGAAAATAAAGTTATAACAGTTGTTACATATTTCTTTTGATAGTTTTTGTTTACTTTGAAAAAGACTTATTCACAACATATATTATTCACTTGTATATAATTTGTTGATATCAGGATGGAGGTGTGTTCACATTTGGATCAGGGACGTATGGGCAGCTTGGTCACGGTATGAAGAACAATGAGATCCTTCCCAGGAAGGTGATGGAACTCATGGGAAGTAATGTCATCCAAGTGGCATGTGGCAGGTAATTATCTAAATTTTCCTTATTAGATAGAGTTGGGAGATGTCTCCGTTTCCAGCAGAAATGGAAAAAGAAGCTTTCACTAATCTATCATTTGTTTTTATTTACATTAATGGCAAGTGACATTATAATCTTGCCAGTTTGTAATTTTAGGTTTTGTGCACTGTTTGAATGACAAGTTTCTTTTTCTTTTTAATCATATTACTCGGTGCTCAATAACAATAGAGGATATCCCTTCTTTCTAATCTCAGTGCTCAATAACAATAGAAGATATCCCTTCTTTCTAATCTCAGTGCTCAATAACAATAGAATATATCCCTTCTTTCTAATCTCAGTGCTCAATAACAATAGAGGATGACCCTTTCTAACTTAATTACTCAGTAACAACAGAGGATATCCCTTGTTTCTGCATTCCTTGGTCAATAACAATAGAGGGTGACCCCTCTTTCTGCACTCACTGCTCAGTTACATTTAGAGGATGTCCCTTTTGCACTTATTGCTCAATACGCATTGGAGGATATCCCTTTTTTCTGCATTCAATGCTCAATAACAATAGAGGATGTCCCTTCTCTCTACACTTAGTGTTCTCACTTATGCTAATTATGCCGAGCCATATTTATGGAGGCGTATATAGTATTACCCATTTTAGACCATTCCTGTCTTGTCTTGTCTCTTCACAAATATTTCTGGATTTCTGTTTAATAACTTTTGAAGAACTTCATGGATTGAAATGAAATTTGTTTCAAGGTTTCCCTTGTTGTAGCACACCTGGAAAACCCTTATAAATGCAGTGGTAGGTGGATCCCACTTTTGCTTATAGAAAATACAAAATAATTGGTCCCAACTTGCTGAACATGAATAACATTGAAAATTTTAAATGAAACCTTGATAAGTCACAATTATTTCATTGAAAATGGTATTTAGTACCCATAAATTGTGAATTAATAATGACATTTGCATCGTTTAATCAGAAGTAATATGTTTTGTTAAATTTTTTTTTTAAAATTCTCAGTTCACTGTAAGTAACACTATACATTGAAATATCAGTCAGTAGCTATGTTAGTAATGCCTACTGGTGGCAAAACTTTAAGAAATAAAATACCAATTAAATAAGTGTTTAAGTGAAATTCCATTATTCATGGTTCATTTTTTTTCTGGTGACTTGGTTTCAGTGTAATCTTCATATACCCTCTTGTATTCCAATGTGAAAAGTGTTAATTGACTGTTAAGCAACGCTCATAAGCATTTCCATAAGAACTTACTCAGTGCCAGCAGTGTTTGGAGATTTGTATTTTTTGTTAAATTGTTCACTATTTTCTTTTCTTCTTTTTTTCTTTTTTGATTGATAAAAGTACTTCATTATAACTCAGTTAGTTTCACTTAATCCTAATGCCTATTTGTCTTCAGTTTATCTTGTCAAAGTGAGTATATTTTGATTGATATTGGTAATGTAAAACTATTTTCCACCAACTTGTCATTAGAGGCATGTCTTCTTATTGCCCCAAAATGCCCCATTGCTGTCACAGTTTAGTTTAAATAAGTACCTCACACTCACTCATTCCTCTGTAAGAAGTTTCTAGCTGGAGTCCTGTAATATTATGATTTTCCAACAATTTCTAGTTAACATAATTCTTAATCATAACTGCCTATTATCAGTGATAGTATTTTGTGTAGCTAACACTGCAAACACAAAAACAGCAGTAGGTGATAGGTTGGAGTCTCATTGACACCTGCTTTTATCCTTAATTACTTTAGTCAGTCCAGCTGTAAATGGGTTGAGGAGCTTGACTGCAGTGGACTGGTGTTACATCAGAGAGAATCAGCTCAGTTACTTCATGTCTTGGAAATTAGGATGAGCTCTGACATTTAAGTTGCTTAGAGAACACTTTAACCTGTAGCGTTCCATGTACTAGTACCATGAAAGCATGTTTGCGATTAGCTCACCTTGCATACACTTTCATCCTTTTACTCATCAGTATTAGTACAATTTAGTAAATAGAACACGTTTCAATTTTGTAGAGAGTGCCTTAAGATTGCTAATCAGAGATACTATTATAGGTAGAGGCTGCGTTTCTTTCTAGTTCAAGTTACTGCTAATCCATCTGAGGATCTGTTTACTCCTGTCATGACTGCATTAATGTGTGTTTTTTCTGAGTGCATGCAGGTGTCAGTATTGTGACACAATTAGTTGACCACTAAAGAAGTACACTTCGGAATTAATTTAGGATACCTTTTATAAAATGAACTAGTAAAAGTAGAATATTTATATCACGTGATTTGAAGGTAAATTCTACAAGGTCCTGTCCTTGCAATACCAGTGAACTATTTTGGGACCCCCAAAAATATGTGTTCCCAGTTGGCTGACTGTCTCATTTTTTTGTGCTGACCTTAACACTTTTCCCTTCCCCACCCCCCTCCAGGCACAAAAGAAAAATTACAAAATAAATTTCAAAAGAACATTCCAAAATTGATTTGTGCATCTAATTGAGCTAGTTTTGCCCAGTACTTGAAGTGCTTAATAACTCAATGAAAAATGAGTCATGTATGATGCAGAAAATCACTTCCCTATGTTTTCTTATAGATACATTCTGAGTAGCTAAAAAGCTCAGCTATAGATTAATTCAACTTCATTACTGTAATAAAATATTATCTTGAATATCAGTAATAAATGGGGCTATTGTGTAGCTTACCATTCTGGGACAGAACTTACCTTTGTACATATGATAAAAATTCCATCCTCCCATAGATGGAAAATTCTAGACAGTCCAGAACTAGAACAACATAGACCCAGTCTGTTACCTATATCTTATGCCCATATGCAGAGGACATATTGGATCAGTTAAAATAAAAGATACTCTTTAGAAATATTGCCATTTTTCATGCCATGAATGTGTATCTGACATTAAAAAAAATGTTGGGTTTTTTTTGTATAGCTAGAGTGTTTATTCCATGAATTTTTGGTCACAATTTATTTCTACATGTGAATCTTAGGCATTTGTTACTCTGTTTGTCAGCAGTGCCTTAACATTACCATTTCATATAGCAATTTTTTAAAAAAATTTTTTACTCTTGGGAAGGTTGTCTCCTTTTTATCTCCAGATTTGCTTGTGACCTCCATTGAGTCTGCATTTGTTTAGTAAAAATCTGGTATTGTTGATTCACACTGAACTCATTGTTAGCTCAACTGGACATGGACTTCAAGAGCTTATCAGAAGGTCTGTTGTCCATTGTCTAACCCCAGTCAGTTAGCACAAGTTTGTTATTGCTGCTCCTTCTTGGTGCATTCCCAAGAAACTTTGTGTATTCATTCATTCTTGTGTCTAGTTGGTCCCATTCTGATTAAAATCAGATCTCCACTGTCCTACTTGAAGAGCTGATAGCGACCACTTTGAGGTCATGTTCTGGTGACGTATGTTGTTACCATAATTGCTAATTTTATCAGCCAATCAGATGAAGTCTTATATCTTCGCATTTGGGGGACTGAGCAGAAAGGCGTAAGAGCATCAGTGTGTGCTGAATGATTTGAATCACTTTCAGATTCTGAAAGCTGCTAATTCAAAGGTGGCCAGAACATAACCCCTAAGAGGTCACTCTCAGATCTTCACATAGGACAGTGGAGATCTGGTTTTAATCAGGTTGGTTTGGTCCTTAATGAAAAGGATGCTATCTAATTGCCAGTATGGCTGCCACAGTGCTTATCTTGAAAATCTTTTTATTCTTGTTATTGCTACTTCTCCTTTATGGATGGTAATGTCAACATTGGGTTTTCACTGGAAGACTTCTTGTAATGTCTAGTTGGTCCTAAATGAAAATAGCGCTGATCTGATGTCTAATATGGCCACTTCATTTGTTATGTAGAAAATCTTACCACTACTCCTCCTGAACAGAAAGTATATTGACATGGCAATATTTAAACAGAAGATTTCTTGTGATGTGTAGTTGGTCATAAACATAATTGGTACTGATTTAATGGCCTGTATTTTTTACCACAGCAGCCATTTTGAAAATCTTGTTATTGCTACTCCTCCCAAAGTAATAATGCCATAAGGTTTTCATCAGAAGACTTCTTAAGATGTCTAGTTGGTTCTAAACAAAAACATTGCCAAATTGATGTCCAGTATGGCTGCTACAGTGGCCATCCTGAATGAAAAGTTATATTGCAATGTGGTTTTCATCAGAAGACTTATTATGATGTATAGTTGATCCAAATTGAAGATAGCATCAATCTGTTATTCAATATGGCAGGCACGGCAGCCATCTTGAAAATATTATCACTATTCTCTCTGAATAGATAGTCATATAAACATTTTTTTTACTGAACAACTTATGATTTCTAGTTGGTCCTAATGGCACCATTCAGACATTCACTTTACCTGCCACAGTGGCTATCTTGAAAATCTTCTTGTCACCATTTCTCCAGAATGAATGGTCATATCAGTATAGGGTTTTCATTGAAATACTTCTTATAACCTCTATAGGATGTAAATCAAAATGGTGCCAGTCTGACTTCTAATATGACAGTTACAATGGTCATCTTGGTTTCATCCCCATGACTAATAATTGTTGGTTGTTAATGCAACTTTAGGTGCAAGGGACAAGCATGATTTTATGTCCTCTTTTACTTTTAAATACATATCTGGGATAATTTTCTCAGAATACTTGTCTAGATTGTACAACAAATCGCAGATCAATTTATAATACCATGTTTAAGAATCCCTTTTTTGACACAACTCTGTATTGGCGCAAGTCATGAATGATGAAACTGGCAATGTCATAAATGATAGCTGTGGCTCTTTGGTTCAAAGGTTTGTATTTAGTTTAACTAGCATACCCTCAGTCATTGGTTGCTGACCTGAAGCATTCAGTATGTTGCACAATGGTGGACTGTAAATGAGTTCAGAAGCTCGTCGTTTCACCTGTGTCTTCGATTTTGTTTGTCGTTACCTCTGCGTGTTTGATTTCGGTTGTGCACATATTACACACAACCACTGTTTTGTCAAGTTTATTGGTGCCAAACTCCCTTTTTAGTGAAATATTATTCCAAATAAAATTTGTTGCTCTTAGGTTTTTCATAAACTCTTATTTAGAAGCAGCCATGTTGGTAACAATGCTAAGCCTAATAGAAGGCAGTGGTCTACTCAAAGTTGGTTCCATTCGGTTTAATGTAGGTGAAGAAAAATTCCAATATACTAGTACAGTAGAACCCCTCTTATACGGCCACCCCTTCTGCGCCGGGAAAGTGGCCTTATAAGACGGGTGGCCTTTCCAGAGGGGGAATAAATTTTTTGTGAGAAGTGTATGTAATGTACGCAGTAAGAAAGCTACATTCTTCATAGCATTTAATATCTTCGTTTAAAAGGAACATTAATTATTAAAAGGTTCTTCTTGTTATAATAATTGACTTATTTCAACTGAATATGCATTAATAGTTCTTATTCTTGGCGTAAGCGTGATATGCAAGCAGGTGTTGTTGTCATGCACATTGCAAAACTGTTCAAAAATGTCATCTAAATCTTGGTACATACATAATTCTCTTTCCTTTTGCTCCATTTTCCCACTGCTGCTGAATAACCTCCTTATTGGTTAGGATGTTGTTTATTTGAGTCTTTTCAACATAAAATTGTTTTATTTGAGTCTTTTCTACCTAAAATCGTTCGGCAAGTTCCCCCTCCCCATTTCACCCGATGTCGTCGAGTAGAATAACCAATGTTAATGTTTTGTAATGATTTATTTGGATGTTGCTAACTGTATGCAGTTTAATTATGCAGAAGAAACTTTTGCAGAGCGGACGAAATGCCTTCTTCGTAAAGGAATGTGTTGTCATGTGATTTTTCAGTCTTTGTCTGGTACCTTGTTTTGTTCAAGGCTAATTTCTCTGTGTGTCTCTGCAAAAATCTATTTTTAGACTATGCTGACCCTGTTATGATCTTGACAATTACGTCCGGTTGTAATCATCAGTGTTGCCAACTACAAGACTGATAAAACAACTTTTCTGCATTTAAACAAAATGCCATGTGTTTTTTAAAGGCAGCGATTGTGTCACGTGATTCATTAGTCACAGTCTGGTACCCTATTTGTGTTTACATTTATTTGCACTAAGGGAGAGAAGCCAAAATGGCTTCGATATGTACGCAGATTTGATCTGAACAATAGCACCTTGCGGTCATTACGATTTGTAATCTTGACAATTATTGTCAGTAGTAATAGCCACTAATTATGAAAGTGAACAAGCTCAACATCTTATTAAGGGAAGCCATAAAGGCTGTCAAACCATTTTCCCGCTGACTTGTGTATTGTACATCAATACCGCCACTTCTCAGCTGTTACTACTGTTCAATAATTGTAATCTTAACAGTTATCAGAGTGACTAAACTGGACATCATATGATAACACAGCAGTAAGGCTAATTGGATTACGTGTACTTACCTTTTTGTATGGATTAAAATTTGAGTCTTTCTCAGCTTTATGGAATAAATGTGGTTTCTCGTGAGGCGTAAATGATATAATATTAACCTTAGTGGTACTCGTACTTTAGTCAACACTTCTTTCAGGAACGAAAACCTGACATCGGGAAACAGAAATCGGATTACCTAACACATGTTATGAATAAAATTGGTTCTGGATACATATTACAAAATAAAATGCGGCCGCTTTTGAGGGGTAAATTTTTTATTTTTTGCACTAATATGCTGGTCGCTGGTCGCGTTAGCGGGGTGGTCTTTCGTGAGGGGTACTTTTGAACACAAATTCGTCGGTGCCATCGGATTCTGGCTGTAAGGAGCGGGTGGCCGCTGGTCAGGGGGGCCGTTCAAGAGGGGGACTACTGTATTTCCATATTCGTATCGCTATATACCATATCAGGCATTTTGTATTGCAATTTATGGTTATATCATTACACTCTTTATCATCGTCATTAATACCATACGAGGCAGGTAAGGTATTCCTGTTATTACATTGTGCTTGACTTTGTGTCTTATGCTTACAAAATATTATAATCATCCATTTTGATTATTGTTCCTTTTTTTCAGAGATTTCTTTTGCAGCAATATGCCACAAAGTGTGGGCAATATTTAACTCGTCATCTCATGAACATACTTGATCCTTCTCCTAGTCCCATGGATCTAAGAAGAAGAATATTGGCTCATTGGTAGAGAATATCACTCATTACTGCCATGAACAAATGGGATCAATCTCTAAAGAGACAAATATGGTCCTTGGACCCCTATTGGTTATTCCAACCCAGTCAGTGTTTGTTAAGGTTAGGTCCATAGGCTTTTCCAAGGAAGGAAATTATAGCTCAGGAATTTTTGTTTTACAAGAACTCATCTCTGGGATGAGTGAGTTGCAACAGTTAAAACTTGTCCCTGTCCTCACTGTACTCAACACAGTACACTTCTCCACTTCACTGTGTGTGCTTTTGCTAAAGAACTACAGGTACCCAATGCAAACATGATACTAAAATGGATAAAAACCAGAAGAATGCTGTTTAGTAATATGATGCAAGCTTGATAATAAAATGGGTAATAGCCATGAAAATATTATATTTTAATTCATGGCCCCTTAGATAAACATAATATGAAACAAGGTTTGTAATTAGAAAAATTGAAGTTGCACACATGGCCATTGATTGTTTAGTTTTACACTGATGCCTCTCAATAATCTAGGTGTCAGTTTTAATGTCTTGAAAGTGTCCTTTTGAATGAGCTATCACACGTCTATATGACTTAAATATAAGAGAAGTTGAACTTATAATAAATGGGCACCAGTAAGGGGTCATGTTGTTTTGACCTTGTGATTCACCAGAACTTTGAAATTTCAGAAAGTGACAAGCATCATTCGGAACATATTGGTACTAATATTAACTCCCCAATATGAAGTTCAATGCTTATCTGATAAGTTACTAAAAATAAGTGGACTGGAAATTCCAAAAGTTCACCAGAACATTAACTTTCGTTGGTGTTTGTCAGATCCCTGTTATGTCAGGGATCTTAATTTTAATGAGATAGCTGTTGTGCTTGTCCTGTATCAATGGTGTTTTCAGGGATGTACAGCTTGATTAATGCATTGTCATGCCAAAGCAACAAGTCTAGCAGGTAGTTATACAAGTCTGGAATTACTTTGCACAAAAAATTTTGCTTACTTGCAAATGAATTAATTCTGGCTGTCTCAGTTTCCACCAACTTTAGTACTTAATGATCCATTTTAGTCAAACCTCCATTCAAGAGAGCTACTCAGTGGTAGCTTAAAAGGGAAGATTACTGATTGTCCACAATAATTGGATTGTTTCTAGGCGATGACTTCCATTACATTTCAGCCAACCAGCTATTGTCTTGATGTTGGGTGCTTTATAGATGACAGTGGCATGCAATGTATGAAAAGTGTTGGAAATAGGCCAAACACAGTATTTATTTTAAATCTAAGTTGGCAACATTTTTCTTGTGCAAAGTAATTTTACATTATTTTATAGAAATATTTGGTGGTATTTTACTTTGGCATGACAATATATCAATAAACTTTTTGTATTGAAAATACAGATCACCTGACCAGCAAATAATCTGAACATTTTGTCATTCTCTGTCTCTTATCTGACTCATAAAGAATTGTTTTAGCTAATTGAAATGAAAATGTGATGCTTAAGTTACTATATCCCTCCTTAATCCTATTTGCATGTGGGAATATTTATTTCAGGAAAGTGAATTGTCTTTCCCATTTATGCTGCCATTGATATAAGGTCCTGGGACTCATCGCAGGGTTGATGTTGCAGAGTGTGGCTCATCATCATCTAGTTAGAAAGTGGAGACAAAAAGTAGGAGGGAAGCTGGTCTTCTTCCCCAAGACAGTCAAGGAAGGTCAAGAAATATTCTTGTCCTCCCGCTAAATTTGCCACTCAGGACAGTTTCCCCCTCCCCTTAGGTCTCCCTCAAATCAGAGGGATGTTGGTTGCAATGTCCTGCCTACATGGAGTGAAAGCAGGATGAATATGTAATGTCAGTCTTAGTGGACTTGAATGAGTTTGGTTCAGAACAGGCTGAGATGGCAACTTCTTCTCCCTTTGGGTCCCCTGCCTCCTTTTACCCATCATTTCGTGGCAAGAGGAGAAAGAGATCTATTGACAAGGCATTATATCTTCAGTTATAGGATTTATGCCCCAAACCCTCAGGCTCCGAGGACAAGAATGTTCTCACTAGTTTGGAGAGACTGTCCAGGGCTGTTTCATACCCAGATCTTTTGCTACCCCCTTCATTTATGGTTATGGAACTTCTCAAAGGTTTAGTAATGGCCAAGAGTTTGCTAAGCAATATAATGGGTGGTCACTGCCCCATCCATATTGAGTCCTGTGGTCTCTGTGGCATCCTATAAGGTATGCTCCCTTACCTGGCCCCTTAACCCTCCCACAATGGATGCTGGGGCATCACAAGTGGGCATTTCCATGAGGACCTGGGCCCACCTTCCAATTAAGACACAAAAGGAATCGAAACTTAGGTTGATTGTCAGGGCCACTCACACATTTCACCTCTGTTGACATGAGTTTGCATCTCACTGCAGCTAACATGGATATGTGAGAAAACTAGCCAACAGCTTCCTGTGGAGACCCTGTTTGGAGGGCACATTCATACGATGGCCTCTCAAGACCTGAATTGCAATCAACACCAGTCCCTCACATCTGCTTATGGTTGATTGAAATTGACCCAGAAATACATCCAGTCCAAGAAGCAACCCCAATGCAAATTTCCTCTCACTGCCTGTTGGTTGCTAGACAGGGCCTTTCCAGTGGGGAAGGGGTTTATTGGTCAGTGGAGGATGTTTGAGGGCCCTTCTCCCTTTCTTTAGGAGGGGACAACCGTAGGGACTTGCACCCTCTCATGCATTTCAACCATCTTCCAACAGTTCCCGGTGGTGATTGACTAACCCTCTTCTCAGAGGCTTGGTCAAGCATAATGGACAATGGGTGGGTCCTCTCCTTCCATGTCTATGTTGGCAGTTGTAATGGCCAAAGTCACTAAAGGTCATAAAAATGGGAAGATGGCAGTTGATATCCATTTAAAACAACATACGTGTATTTGCCAATTATAAGCTTATGGGCTTAATTCATGCAAAAGCACAGTTTGTCTTTTATTCAATGAATTTTAATTTTTTAAAGAAAGTTAATTCAGAAAAAATGGGAATTATTATGATAAATACTAGTAGGTAATGAGTGAACACTTAAGTTAACTGAGAGCAAGATCAGGAACAGAAAATTCTATGGTGCTACTCACTTCAGGTGAACCAGATGTTCAAACATGTTAATATTTTGAGTTGCTTTTTTAAAACAAGAAGGATGGGGGATGCAGGGTCCCTTGCCCTTGGGAACCAAAGTCCAACACTGATGTATAGATAAATATAAACATTCATACTTTTAATTACATGTAGATTATTTCCATTTGAAATTAAATTTCTCCTGCAAGCACATCTCCTTTTAATCACACATTTTTAATCCAATTAAACAATATAACTGTAAAATACCAGAACTATTGCATGAAGTACATATTCTGATTAAACACTGTGTATGCACTCTAATGATAGCACAGTACTAATTAAATACTACATACATTAAATACAGCACAGTACTGATTAAACACAATATACATTAATTACACTGCTCCAGTAGCCTAGTGGTTAGAGCACCCACCTCGGATGTGGGAGGTCACGGGTTCGAATCCCGGTTGAGCCATATCAGAGACTTAAAAAATGGTACTAGCAGCTGCTTCACTAGGGGGTTAGTGTTAGGACTGGTCAGCCTGTTGTCAGGATTATGTGACGGGTTGAGACATCATGCTACATGTCTGCATCATGATGCCTCAGTGCTAGACATCACTATAAACTGCCACACAGCAGACATTGTAGTGATATGACTGAAAAGTTGAGCATTTCAATGAAATCAAGATGGAAGAGAATAATCTTGGCAGGTGTTTGATTTGTGCTGATACAGGTGGTCATATTTATTTTTAAACATTAAGGGACCGCTCCTTACAGTTGGGATAGTTTTGTTCTTTTGTATTTGCTATATCTATAGATCAGTCCATGACATTAACACCCATAAGACACCCCACAAAAAATGTGTTTTTTATTGCACTTGTTTTAAAATTACATTAGGCAGGTTTTTTTTAAACATTATATATACTTACAGTGATTGTTTTGTGAATTTTTTTTTTTTTACTATGGGGGGGAAAAAGTGCTAGGGTTGGCAGTGAGAAATGGACAGTCAGCTGACCGGAAACACATTTTTTTGTTGGCATAAATACAGTGTATAAACATTCTGACAAAGGCAATTCAGCAGATTTCAGTACCCTTGAAAATATCTTTTAGTAACAGTAATACGATACTTGCTACTGTTGCATTGCTTTTTTTTCCTTTTTCAGGACTTATAGTCACAAAAATTGAAAAGATGATCCCAGTCTGACCCTTAGTCATAGCCAACATACAGAACATCTTTTTTTGCTTGGACTTTACGTAGTACACTTGTGCCAGATTGCTCATCATAATTGTCTTTAAATTTTTTTTGGACCATTCATATACCGTTTCTATCAGTTGAGTATTTATCTCTTCAGTCCTTGGCTTTATCTGAGTGTTTGCTGTGTTCCTTTTTTGTTAATTTTGAATGGTGTTTGTGTCTTACCAAGCAGTGCTTCAGTAAATAGTGATCCCCTTCATAGTTGTGCTAGAATAAGTATTGCCTACTCTGTTTGGGTCCCAGAATTTTTTGTGTATATGATTTTCTCGTTTAGGTGCTTAATATGTCACAGGGTGTGGGTAAGTGCAGGCACAGGGAGACCTCATGATACACACCCCACCTGCCTATTGTGCAATAGTTGTACACTAATGAACAGATGTCTTATTTGTTGTCTCCAGGCATATCGGGTGTGGGACTCATGGAAAGTTGATAAATAGACGGAGGAAATTTCTTAGGAAGGTTCTGGATCACATCCTGTGTTGGGGAAGTCAACTCCTCCAGTGGGGCAGGAACATACCGTGACCACAAACCACCCAACTCCTCCAGTGGGGCAGGAACGTACCATGACCACTGGTTTGAAGATCACCTAAAGTCCTAGGAATACCTGATACTTGTTAAAAAAAGCCATCAGTGCCAGCGAGGGGTTGATCCTTGGCCCTTCCCAGGGGAGGAAGATGCCAGACAGTGAGTTGCACCATCCTGTTTGGGATGAGCAACAGCCTGTAAAGGTCAGTGTCCCGGGAACAGAGATACGCATATTGTGCCATCCTGAAAAGGATGATCAATCTAACTGACAGACCTGAAGTGGGATTACTACGCAGATGGGATCTGTCACATGTTCTTTGGGCATTGTCAGAACCTGCTTATGAACTGTCAGGTGAAGCTTCCCCTAAGAATCTTCACCATAAGACTGTTTTCCTGCTCTCCTTGGCTTCAGTGAGAAGGTGAGCTTGATGCTTTGTCAGTGAAAAAGGATTGTTTATGTTTCAACATTAACAATGATTTGGTTTCTCTTCCTTGTCATCCTGAGTTTTTGGCTATGAATTGGCTACCTTCAAGATTGGCATTTCCTTTTGAGATCCCCAGTCTTGGAGATGATCAAAATAGGCTCCTTTCCACATTTTGGACTTTTAGGTTTTATTCTGCTTCATCTAAAGGGAGACAGGATGGGTCAGAATCATTTCTTTTTGCCTCTGCTATTCCAGTGGCCACCATTTCGATGGGTGGATTGTCCTCACTATTAAGAGAGCTTGTCAGCCCCATACTGAGGGGAACCTTTCATTCATAAGAATTAAAGGCCATGGTGTTAGGGCTATTGCATATCTTGGGCCAACTGTAATCACTCCTTTTTAAATGATGTTATGAGAGTTGCCTTCTGGTACTATCACAATACCATCTATTCCTTTACCTTCAGTCTTTGGCTCACCAGAGCAAATGTGTTTGCTTGGGGGGGTGGGTCCCTGTAATAATGGCACATGTGGCAGAATGTTCTAACCTACAGTAGTGAACACTCCATTGGTAAGGGTAAATGAAATTGTTTTCTATACGTGTTTTGTTCAGGTCATCAGCCTCCCTCCTAACTGGTAAATTCAGCTATGCAATAGTAGAAGTTAATGTGTTACTGCAATTGAAATGTAATGGGGGTGTAATTTTAATTATGTAATACTTACCTGTTGTAAAGGTTCCCTCCCACACACTACTCAGATTTTATGTACTATCGTAAAGGTTCCTGCTCACATCCTACTCAGATTTCACATAGTCTTGGTTAAAGTTAAAAGAGGAAGATATTCCATATGTTGGCTATGACTAAGGAGTAAGTCTAGGTCATGTTCATTTTAATTCTGACCCTCTGATACTAGTTGGAAGAGGGTATATTTAGCTTGGACTAGAGACTAGGAGTCCTAGAAAAAGAAAGCAGTGCAACAGTAACAGGTAAGAATTACATAATTAAAATTAATTTTAATCCCCCAAAACTATTTTTTTTAACTAACCCATGAAAACTGATGGTAGGGCTTGGGTGGGAAGAATAAGACATTTAGAGATATGGACATTGTAAGCAGAAAGTGTTTGGTTGCTTTGTTTTAATGCAGATATAAAGTTTTGACATGCTTTATCATTTACAGGAGGCATACTATGACACTTAAAGAGGATAGTTGCAAGATTTATACTTTTGGTGCTGGAGGATGTGGTCAACTTGGAACTGGCACAAACGAAAACAAGTGTAGTCCCATTGCACTTTCAGGTGTTTCCCTTGTATCACACATAAACGGTATCACTGCATATCCCATGGAGTCTGGTTCTATGGTTGTCAAGAGAATCATTGCTGGGGGAGATCACTGTTTTCTCATCGTTAGCCTTCCAGAGGTTGGTACAGTTAAAATTTGTAGGTACACTGAAAATTACACCTTCTTAATAAACCTACAATATTTACAAAATTAACAGGTAAACTAAATTTATGAGATTATGATTAGTGACTGTTAGTAATTTAAAGAAAAAATTGCCAAAAACATCTGAATTTGTCAGATTTGCAAAAATTCAATTTTACATTATGGTAAAGCTTGTAGAAATCAGAAACACTAGCAAAATATCTCTTTGTCTTTAAAATCTTCTGAAATTTCCCTTAGTTAACAATTTTGATGTTCATATTTTTTAATTTATTGAAAGTTACCACATTGTAATAAAAATATTCTTGAACATCCAAGCACAGAAAAAATGGAATACGTGTTTTTATCTGTGGCTATGAAGTACCAGACAGATTATTAGAAAAGAAACAGTTGATGAAATTAATAAAATATTCCTAATTGCATGAATAATTAGTTACTATGTCAGTGACCATTTGTGCTCTTCTTGCAAACATCGGTCTAATGCGTGTCTCAGGCATACAGTTGTGGGTCATAAGTAAGTAGCCAGTATGTACATTGTTTTGGTTATATATTGCATAATTCAATAGTTGGTGTAATATTTGTCCACAAAGACATCACGCAGGATGGGGAAATCAGTAAGGTAGTATGTTTATGATAACTGTAACACAGGAATGTCACATGAGTGCTTCATTAGACTGCAGGCATCCAGTGTAGTTCCATTGCAGTGCACAGCAAAGAGCTGTCACATGAGCAGAAACATGATACTGCATTTATGTGAGAATAATTTCACTGGCAGGAATATATTTAAACTAACAAGCATAACCAGGTTTGCAATTCAGGAATTTTTTGAAAAGATATGGTGAATGTGGTCATAGTGAAAATCAGATATGAAGTGGGAAGCCAAAAATAAGTGATGAGAGAGATGATCATGTACTGTGTCGTGTGGTGTATAAGAACTGAATACAGACTTTGGCTGATCTAACTGGAATTTAATAATTCAATACCATAACTATGTCTGTACCTGTTTAATTCAATACCAGTACCTGTTTTTCAGAGTATTGTCAGGAGGAAATTTACATATTATGAACTGACAAGATATGTAGTTTGGAAAAGAACCACAGTCTTGAAAAAGAATTGCCAGTGCCATGTTTTATAGTGCTGTGAGCAACAAAACTGGACTGTTGAGAGAAATTGGTCCAGTTATCATTTTCATCTACGAGACAGTGGTTTTGTTATACCAGGATAAGAAGGTATTTGTGTGGTGAAAACCCAGTGAGGCACAGAAACTGGAATGCCTGGAAATGTACAGTAGCCATTCTCACCAATAAAATGTCTCCATGTTTTGGGGTTGTATAACTTTTAATGCAGTTGTCATACTGTTGGCATACTGACACCTGTTGAAGGTATATCAAGTATGATTTGTGGCCTTTTATTGCCAAAAATTCCCAAATGGGTTGTGTAGACTGGATTCTTCAAGAAAATAATTGATCTATTCATGTATCAAGGGAAGCAACTCGGTGGAAAGCCGCAAAAAATATTCAGACTGTTCCTTTGCCATTACAGAAACCAGACACAAGCATCATTGTAAATATATGGAAAACAGTTAAAACAAAATTTACAGAAAGACTGAAATAAAAACTAGAGGTGATCTCATCAGTGTTGTCAATGACATTTGGCATTCAATAGATCAGGCTTGTACAAGTTTTACCTGAGTGGCTACACTCTGTTGTCAAAGCAAAAGGATCAGTTATGAAATACTTGAACTTTTAACTATCTTTCCTTGGTACCATAGTTTTAAATTACAACAAAATCAGTATTGTGTCAACATTGTAACCTTAAGTGGCTACACTCTTGTGACCTACTGCTGCACTTACCTACTTTTAAAATAGTAGCATAATGAAAGTAACATATGTTAACAGTTTTTTGGAAGGACAGTTAAAATCATTGTGTTCTTTACTAAAAATGTCAAATCTATCATAAATACTGCTCAAGTACACCACTCCCTCGATAACTCGCACCCTGATAACTCGCGAACACGCTTATAAAGTGGGGTCACGCGTGGATTCCAATTTTTAAACCAGAAAATACAAAAAAAATTGATCCCTATTGGTTGAACTTGCATAAAATCGCGATCGAAATTGGTAACGGAAACTTGATATACCGCTCGTTTTATCGTCGTAAACGGTAGATAGGACCTGGAAACTTAATCAACATTATGAAATAACGACTTTTAATAAGAAGTCATATAATTTCTTACATTTTCTTTTCAAACGACATTCTTAGTAAACTGCAATTAACAATATTCAAGGACATTTTGATCAATGAAAACTTACGCCAGGTGGAGGCAGTACTTTAATAAATAAATACCAATTAAATAAAAAATTTTATCAATTGAAATTTGTGTTCTAGTTCTATCTTTTAGTTCTTTTTAAGTGTAATTGTCATAAATGCAATGTGTCCTCTTGTAATTAAACGTAAAATGTGTCAATCTACTGTAACAGCTATGTCCGCGAGCGTTTCACTGAGAACCTAATTAAGTGCCCACCGTGTTTTGATATCGGACTAGCAGAAGCATCTGTTGTATTGTCGCACTAAATAAAAAGAGGGCCTCCTTTTCTATTATCATGGTAATTACGTCTTCTGAATCAAATAAAGCAGGTGGAATTGAAAAAAAAGTCAAAAGGCATACAAATCCTTCATGCTTAAGAACCAGCGGCACCGGTCTTATGTCGGAAAACTCATTTCAGTTGATCAATCGAACACTGTGATACATTTTATTGTGTACATATCTAATTAAACTACCTTAAAAATTACCTACTCAATCATAAATGTGATTAAAGATAGCAAGGCAGACAAGGGAAATGAGTACTTCGTAAAATAATGAACTTTGTTTCACAGATATGGACCTTTGTGGGAAAAACGAGTTTCAGAGAATTCTTGAATTCGCATGTAGAGATATCCTCAAGCATGATAAAAAGTTTCACTATTACTTTTGCAATGAAATCACGGCATGAGTATTTTACTAATTGAAAAATACAAAAATTTAGTTTCGATGTAGACGATTGTCTGACGAAATAAATGTTATGTGTTTTTGATAAAAAGGAATCTTGTTTGGTAGTGTATCAACAGTTAGTCTGGTTCCCTGCTTCGTAGACTCCTAGTTTTGTGAAATACTATTATACAACACTCCGAGAACCAGACTAATCAACAACACAAAAAGCCGTGACGTAATACACGAATGTTTTTGCATACCGTGCTTGGTTGTTGAAACCAGTTGCAATCATGTTATCGATCTTTCAGATGTTGGACATTTTGAAAATAAATGTGATATATAGATAATAACGAACAACTTCATCAGAAAAAGCGCTTTATTGACAATTTTTCTCGACTCGATTATAAAATGAGGATTCAGCCATTAAACAGCCCAGTTCCCCCTCCCTCCAACCCCAACCATGCGGTTTTCTGGATGTCTAAAGGGTTTTTTGGAGGTCCCTCGGTAACTCGCGCCCTCGCTTATAGTGCGGTCTGTGTTTTTGGACCCTGATGTGTGTGAGTTATCGAGGGAGAGGTGTATGTTAGTTGTTTTGTTTATTCAAAGCAATTTGACAAAGGGACATGTATGCCAGGTTTTATGCTGAGACCATTAGAAATTCTGCACCCCCAGTATTGTCATAGACTTTACTGTTTGCATTGGCAAATGTACATAATTTATGTTTATGTGAGTTTTTGTACACTATTGCTTGTACAGTAATGACACTTTATATATGCATCAATTCTGAGATCTACTATACGACCATGGCAAAAGTAGGTACTGTGACTACTCATCATGTTCCATTGATCATGTGTTGTTTTTACATGTAGGTCAGTGTCTTAGATACCATTGCTTGTACAGCCATGAAACTTTATTTATCCATATAACCCAAGGTGTCCTACACCTCTGTACCAAATGTAGGTTGGTATGACCTACTTTTCATGCTTAAATGATCATGTATATTTTTATGTTTAGGTTTTGTTTGATGTACTACATTGTGATATTAAAATTAGGTAATGGTGACATTATGACCTTGCCCTGTTGGGATCAATTCACAAAGAAAATTTGTATTACGGTTTTGGTTAAAGTATTTTCATTTGCTTATATTTCCTAAATGCATTGATGGATTTTCTTCTTTGGATATATTACTGTGAAGCTAATATAGTTAATGCTGCATCATAATTGCTTCTTCATTTGTTTATTCTGTGAATTGCAGAAACACATTCCACCTGATGACTTCCGTGAACACAAAGTTGAGACTAAAATTAAATGTCTGGATGAAAAACTCTTAAGGGAAATCAGCAAGATAGAAAGGGATGAGGAAATTCCTTACCATGTCACAGAGTGAGCATCATTGATTCCTAACTTCCATCAATTATTCTTGTTTCAGACTTTTCTGTGTCTGTTTTTTTCTTCTTCTGAAAAATGTTTATTACCATATTTATTCAGTTGTCAAGTAATTTGCAGGTACGTTGATATACAAACATTCACCTGGTCAGAAATTAAATGATCATACTATATATTCATCCATGTCTTTATGCATTCATTTTGTAACTGGTCTTTGTATGTACCATATGTAATGTGCATTCAAACTGGCCATGTTCATTGTTTAAGTGCTCAATATTTGCCCATGCAATGAAGTACAACATACACCATTATTGTCTGTGTCCTTCAAACATTTCTATTTCCAATTGGGTAAAATATTTGGATTTCAGGGCTTTTAAATTATGGAAATTATTGTTGTGAAATAACTAGGTTTGCTTTCCTCACTAAATGGCAATAAAATCTGGTACAAAAATAAATTTTCATGGATAGACTTGTCTTCCCTAACCAAGGTTCCGATATGTTAACCCTATCTACACCTTGGCAGATCGAGCAGATATTTTAGTGCTTGGTCCTAGCAACATCTTTTGGATTTCATGAATTGCTTCCCTTAGTATATAATGCCAACTAACTAATAGCGTGTAACAACAGTGCATTGTATATCAGCAGAAAATGTTGAAGGCAATTGACTTCAAAAGGCTACTTTGTAAGTTTAACATCGAAAATATAGCTGTTTACCAGAGAGAAGCCATTACAGGTGTATTTGAGTGAAAGGTATTTGTACAAACATGGAGCGGCAGTGAAAAGCTGGTCCATTCAAGTTATATGCTCCCCTTGACTTGATCATATAGGAAGAGTGTTCAAATTTAAACAACTTAATTTTGATTGGATGCAGTGACTTTCCACTGCATCCAGATGAAATTCACAGACCTGAAGCACAGAAATATCTGCTTGATCCCCGAAGGTGTAGATAGGGTTAACATATCGGAAGCGTGGCTAGCAAAGATGTGATAGACTTTGTCTCCTAAAATGTTACAACACCGATAAGAGTTCAAATTGGTATCCATATGACATCTTAGGTGTGTGCTGACATGACATCATGTGACAAAATGGTAGTGGAATTCTCATAAAATGCAATTTTAACCACAAATTTACCCTTTGGATGGTATTGAACATAGTGCACAAGCATGAACCACAATGATATTTTGTCAAGTGGTAGTGAAGGTTAATCATTACATAATGTGAAAGAACTAAATTGGGTTGTAAATGCACTCTATATTAATCATACAAGAAGTAATTAAAAAACCTCTGATTATTAATGTGTTGTGCAGTAAAGTTCTTTATTAGTGATCGTACATCCCCGCCAAGTACTCCTCATGCATGTCTACACAATTTTTCAGTCTGAATATCCAGTTATTAAATACAGTTTTGTAGTAACTTCTTGGTATGTTGTTTATCCACTGGAAAATGGTACTTACAACTGTATGGTAGCTTTAAAATCATCTTTCCATCAGCAAATCTTCTATAACGGGATTGAGCCAGAGATCTCTTAGACCTAATTTTGGGGTGAATGGAGGATGTTACAAAGTTTGAATGCTATTCTCCTTCATGAAATCTGTCACGAAGGTGGATTTATGTACTAGCATGTTGTCATAAAGTAGATGGATACGTTGGGTACCATTGTGCTGATGGGTGGTTTTGGAAATTTTTCACAACTTTTGGCTGCATTTTTAGTGGCATAAAAATCTTCAGTTGCTTTGAGGGACACTTGTTGAAAGTAAAGCATAAGACTAGTTCAATTTTTGTATTTCCACACCTTGAATTTTCTTTAGAATCACCAGAACGAGACCAAAGATGTATTAACAAATTGCTTGCATGACGTTTCATGGAACAGGTTTGTTTCCATGATAAAATACTCCTAAAGGGTTTGAAAGCTTTGGCTCTTATGGAAGCATCATTTTCAGTGATTGAAATATGACTAAATTACAAGTTGTTTAGTTTTAAAAATGTTTTATGAATTCCATTTCAGGTTCCAGATATTTCCATAATAAATGTAAATTGAACGAAGACAATAATTTTACAGCACACTAAGAGCAACAATGCCATAAGGTCTTCTTAATGCGGGATAATTTTTGTCTTCAAGTTTAAATAAATACTAATGCTTTCATTCATGTGTCCATTCATTCTTCATGTCCAGGCTTTAGTGAACATAATTAAGAACAAACTTACAGTGTGAGTGCACTCTTTGCATGAAAGTGTGGCACTAGGATGTTCTGACCTATATTTTCAGTTTACACTGCTGCCAAAGGGACAAATATGCAAATTTGGTGTATCTCATGATGAACACATTTTGGGGACCAAAATGGAGGCACTTTACCATAAATTCTAGGGTTTATTTAACATTGTTTGCAAATATTTGATCATGACGCAGAAGGTGGGACTATATTTGGAGCTGCTCACTAGCAACTTACATATTTTTTAATAACTTTGTTTTTCAGGGATGTGACAAAGATATTTTCATCAGCTTCCTGCATAAATGCATCATTTTTGCTAAAGTAAGTATCACCTACGTGAGTGTTCAAGCCAGTGTAACTTTACATTTACCACATTTATTGGTAAAGATTATGATTCAGTAAGATCTGTCTGAAAACCAACTGGTTTTATATCCTTTGTAAAATACTAAAACACGTTACAGGCATGCTGTGTTTAACTTGGTTGGCCATAAGGTCAGATGATTTTTTGATTTGACCTTGCATTCAGTATACACTGCTTTGTTTCTTTGTCCAGAATTGCTATTTTTAACTTTTCAGAAACAACATCACTAGTTTACACCAAAATATTTTACACAGAATATTCTAGCATCAGTATTATAGTATATCAGGATTTCCAAATACTGTCAGTCCACTATCCAATATGGCACCATTACTAGCACTTTAAAAAATAAAACAACTTCTCAAAAGTACTTAACAGAATTGGACCAGTTCTACAGAAAACATTCTGGCATCTTCAGCTTTCAGTTTTACAAATGATGCTAATTGACCCTTCATCTTTCAGTTTTGCAAATGATGCTAATTGACTATCAAATTTCGGTGCATTTACTAATAGTGTAAAATACCATAATCAGACTTTAATAAATTTATATTAATATCTTGGCATCTAGTTCTTTTAATTTTCACAGCAAATCTGGCCTCCATTACATAAAATAGAAAATCCTTAAAACAACTTCTCAAAAAGTGCACAATATAAGTTAACAAAACATGAGAGAGAGTTTTCTGGCATCCAGGCCCATCAGTTTTATTCGAGTGATGCCATCCAGTCCCCAGTCATGGCTGGAGTAAAATCTTTAATATTTCTGAAGATCTTGTAATATCTTTTGCCCAAATTTGGCAGAAATCACGTATAATAATTAACCCAAATAGTTGAACCCTTCAACATTCCAGACACTAAACTTTCAAAATTTGTAATAAGTTTTGACCCTGCATAAAATTTCCAAACACAAAGCAATTTTTTTAAAGCAGATAAAAGAACAAAAATTCAGTTTGGAATGCAGACTAAGGAATGTTTTCCTTGTACTGTGAAAGTGCTGATTGAGTAGCCAACTATCAGGCTATGGAGCAGCTTTTTGATTACCTAAATTATCAGGGGGTTAATTGAAGGTGTCATAAGTAGGCAGCAGTAGACAGCTGACAAGCCCAACATGTCATGATCAAACAGTTACCTAAACAAAGCAAGTCGCAAGCCTGTGAAAGTTAATGATAAAAGAAAAACTAAATTTCATCTCAAGATGGTGGGTGGATTAACGAATCGCTTTGAGCTGAAATGTAAATGTAAATGATCATCATTGTTACATGTGATTTCAGGCTATTATTTTTTACCCCATGAGAGCATACAAAGGGAGACAAAGCAGTCGTGTAGATAAATCAGAAAAAATGTTTTGAATACCATAAATCAAATCTTAAATATAAAATTCCCTTTTTCAATAAACTAAACTGGATTTGTATTTTTTGTAATAAAGCAATTAACATCTTTGATACAAGTTTCAGTAGTTTTCGTTGTCTCAGTTTTTTGCAGCGTTAGATTTCCCCATGATATCCTCAGTTTGGATGAATTAATTTATCTTTCAACCAATTATAACATTACAGATACTGGTATTCTACAATTAAATGCATGAATCAATCTAAGTAATTTGGCTGTTTAGGGTAATAATCATCATATTTTTATTTGAAATTTTAAAATTGCTCCAGCATTTTTAATGAAAATATGGATTATCTTTAATACTGTATGAGTTAAGATAATATGAATAGATGTATATTATTTCAGTGATACATTCTGTTGTCTTTATGTTATGAAACAGTATTGATATTAGAACTGGTTCATGTTCATCACATTGGCAGTACAAACACCAGAAATGCATCCTGAATTCTTTATTTATGTTACATGTAGGCTCATACAAAAGTAACAAAAAAAAAGAGTGAAGCCAACAAGCTTTGTAAATTTTAACAAAGTAATTTATTTCCGTAGAAAACAAGGTAAAAATATGAAATAGGACTTACGGTTTGTGAATATAATCCAAAAATTTAATCCTAGAATTCAAAAATATAAGTCCTATCACTGAAAGTTATAATTGAATCCAAGTTCGAATCTCGATGAAATTCCAATATGGTAGGCGATGACATCCTCTATAACCAGTTTGTGTTGATGTGTCAACAATTCCTTGTTGAGTCACCAAGAATATAATTCCGGCTTTTGAATTCCGAATAATTTAGTGAATGTCTTTTGTCCAAGAATTTCGTTGAAGAAAGTATTTCCCAGGGTGAATAAATTATTTTAAGTACGAAAGTCAATTCAAATGGCAGCAACAAGACAGATACCTTGAGCCCAAAGGTATATTTCTACAACTGACTAAATCCACTAGAAAATGTCTGTTTTAACCCACGATTTTAGATCACATGATGGCTCATGTGACGGGGTCATGTGATCACTAATTTGAACAGCGCAGTAAAAAAAATGCCATTTTGCATGTAGCCTAGAATAGCTCTATTAAAAAATCAGATTCTCACACTGGAAATGAATAATAAAAAAGGCTGTTTACAACATAGCTAACACATGGGCCGAACATGACCTTGGTAATAACCTATCATTTTCACTTAGTGTTTACAAACCTCTCAACCAAGGTGAGCTAAAAATAGTAATAAAGCAACACTTTTGTGTTCTAATCAGGTCAAAACAGAAGACTGAATTTTCCAAAAAAAATATCAAATCCCATGAAAATTATCATTACAATAAAATGTAATGACACAAAAATAAAATAAAAAAAGAATTTAAAACTAACACACAAGTAATTAAATTACATATATGTAACTCTTCCCCCCACAAAGAAAAAAGAAAGATTTATGTAATAAAGCTTTCTTTTTACCATATGTGAATTATACATGAGGTAAAACAAAATTATATAAGAAAACAAGTATGAATTATACAAAGTGTACATGAAATAATATTTCTATACATGGGAAAGTGCATCTGCAATTAAATTGTCTTTTCCTTTGATGTGTCTGATGTCAAGATTATATTCTTGTGAAAACAAACTCCACCTTAATAATCTTTGATTTTTATTTTTCATCTTGTCGATGAAAGTAAGGGGTTGTGATTACTAAACACAACAACCGGAGAAGGGGCTGAACTAATGTAAACTTCAAAATGCTGTAATGCCAATATTAAAGCCAAACATTCCTTCTCAATTGTTGAGTAATTTCTTTGGTGCTTATTTAATTTCTTAGAGAAATAGCACCCTGGATGATCAACACCATTTCTGTCTTCTTGAATCAATACTGCTCCAACCCCAACATCACTTACATCAACAGACAGTTTAAAAGATTGATTGAAATTTGGAGCTGTAAGAACCGCCGCATTTTTAAGTATGGCTTTTAACCTATCAAAAGCCTCCTGACTTTTTTCAGTCCAAAGAAACTTGTTTTTCTTGCTCAACAAGTCTGTCAGGGGTTCAGCAGTGTTAGAAAAATTGGAACAAAATTTCCAATAGTACCCAGCCATACCCAAAAATCGCATCAGTTGCTTTTTGCTGACAGGCACAGGGAAATCAGAGATAGCCTTGACCTTAGCATCTATAGGTTTAACTTGACCATATCCCACAAATGTCCTAGAAAAGTTACACAAGCACGGCAAAACTCACTTTTAGATAAATTGATTGTCAAATTTGCATCATTGAGTCTGTCAAAGAATTTCCAAATCGTGGCTAGATGTTCTTTCCAGTTATCGTTGTAGATGATGACATCATCGATGTAAGCATCACAATTATCTAGACCAGAGGTAATCATATTCATCAAACATTGATAAGTACTTGGAGAACCCTTCATCCCGAATGGCATTACTTTATATTGATAGAGTCCATCTGGAGTCACAAATGCTGAAATTTCCTTTGTCCTTTCCATTAGTGGAATTTGCCAAAATCCTTTCAGAAGGTCAAATTTGGTGATATACTTGGCATTTCCAATTTTATCAATACAGTCATCGATTCTTGGTAATGGAAATGAATCTGTTTTTGTCACACTGTTCACCTTCCTATAATCAGTGCACATACGGAAAGTTTTATCTGGTTTCGGAACAAGTGTGCATGGTGAACTCCAGTCACTTTTACTGGGTTCTATGAAATCATTCTCCAGCAAATACTGAATTTCCTTTTTCAAGTATTCCTGTTTGCGAGGGTTCATCCTGTATGGGTGTTGTTTCACAGGTTTTGAATCTAATATTTCAACGTCATGAAAAGTTTTGTTTGTCTGCGTAGGAACATCTGGAAACAAGTGCTCATATTCAAATAATAACTGTTTAAGTTCATTCCTTTCTTCTTGTTGCAAATGCAAAAGTTTCTGGTCCAGATTTTTCCTAATTTCCGAATTTGAAGATTTGTTGCGCCAAGATCAACAGAGTCCGATTGAATTTCTTCACTTAAATCCTCAGTTGGTGGGACATGTACAACTAAATTAATTGCACGATTTACTTGGCTATCTCTCTCAATATACTGGTACTCTATTAATTTATTTAGATCAGAGTACTATTATTATAATTTACCTCATTCATTTTCTTCTTTACTTTGTAAGTTCCGTAAAATCTAATTTGAAGAAATTTTTTAAGAATGAGCAAGAGAGAATGAACTCTATTACAAGACCCAAAAGTTCTCTCCATTAAAGTTCTGTGAAACCATAATTTCAATTTTGACTTGAATTGCTGAGTGCCAAATTCAAGCATAACTAGCTGGAAAATTCCAGATATAAAATTTGACCCTTGATCCAATTGGACAGATTTGGGAAGGCCAAATTGAGTAAAAAACTTTATCAAAGCTTTTACTATGGTTTTGGTTTTAATATTCCTCAAAGGAATTGCCTCTGGGAATCTTGTTGACGCACACATAATGATCAACAAATATTGGTTGCCTGACTTGGTCTTAGGTAAGGGACCAACACAATCTACCATAATTCTGCTAAATGGTTCGTCAAATGCAGGAATAGAACCTTAGGAATCTTCTGATTGGGTTTTCCTACCATCTGACAAGTATGACAAGATCTACAGTGTTTACAAACATCACTTTTGATTTTTGGCCAATAAAAGTGAGTCAAGATCTTGTGATAAGTTTTATTTATCCCTAAATGACCAGCCAGAGGAGTTTCATGGGCCAAACTAAGTATTTCCTGTCTGTAAGATTTTGGAACTACAATCTGATAGTTTACTGACCACTCGTCATTAGCAGGTACCTCAGGAGGTCTCCATTTTCTCATAAGAATTCCATTTTTAATGAAATAACAGACAGATACTTCAGTGGCTTCAGTTTCACTAATGGCCCTCTGAAACAAACAGGAGATCTCAGGATCTTTTTCCTGTTCGACAACAAGTGATTGTTGTTTGTCACCCTGATTAGATAAAAGAGAATGAGTATTTAAAAGAGGATCACTGTGATCAATACCTTTTGATTGATCCAAATTAGAAGTGAAAGTGACCTCATCAAAAGCCTGACCAATACATGTGTCAGTTAAAGGAATATTTTCC
>JAECUM010050881.1:0-15344 GCA_016617855.1 Megalonaias nervosa | reverse complement strand
GAGTGGTCTAAAGCGCTGTCCGTTACGGATCACTGCCATCTCACCTCTGTCTGCGTGGGTTCGAGTCTCGGATTCGGCCAATGTAGATATGTGAGAAAGCTTGCCAGTAGCTTCTCGTAGGTCGGTGGTTCTTTCCGGGGTTTTCCCGGGTTCTTCCTCCACCATTAATACTGGCCGCCATGTATAGCCTATCGTGTGCTGAAAAATGGCGTTAAGCCCTACAACAACAACAACAACAACCAAATATATGTGAAAGTGGAATCGCACATGAAAATATCTTCTATTACCTTTCAACATTAATCGACGTGCTGCAAATCCTAAATTAAAATCGGGATTTGGAAAAGATAAATCTTCAATAACATCAGCAGGAACAGGAGGAGCAGCTCGATTATTGGGCTGTCGAATAATCTGATTTCTATGATCAGGATGGTCAGAAACATCCTTAATAAACATCATTGATGGACCAGCAGATCTTGAATAATCATCGCTGTATCGTGCTAGACCCAATATCGTTGTGGCAACATCGACGTCTTTCTGAATTGATTCAATATTTTTTCCGTCAATCATGTACGTAGCACTATCAAACAACGCCATGATGCCATTATTAACAAAACCAACCCTAATTTCAGCTCCATATGCTACTGGTGCTGCAGGAGCAACGTTATTTAAAATCTCACCTTCTACTTCAATAAAAGCATCAGCGGGTAAGAAATACCTACTTGTATCCTGAACCTGTAGTTCAATCCTCCCACGCTGATCTGGAATTCGAGCGTCATAACAATAATATTGATCATCACGCACAGACTCATCCTTGAGTACTGGTGTGTCCATGTCATAGGCGGGATCAGATATACGCTTGAACATCTTTATTATATTTGCTATCGTCTAACACGAAGACCACTTCCTGCTATCAGACTAGCGGTTATATTTCTATCTATTTCTGACATTGGTACACTAGCCAACTCTGCTAGTTTTTGATTCGCAGCTTGATTTATTTTTTTACTAATATTTGGAGGCATTACTTCAGTGCTAGGTAATTTTACTGGTGGTTGAGGTTTTCGTCGTATTAATCGTGCTAGTCTATCCTTGATTGCTGAAAATGCTTTACTAGCGAGATTACCCACAGCACCAATACCTTTTTCACGAACAACATCAATAGCTTTCATTCCCAGTTGCTTTGCAATCGGTATTGCTTTTGGGGCTATTCTTCTAAATAGACCCTGAACAACATCACCTAGTCCATCTCCGTAGGTTGTTTTGTATACTGGTAATCGTGAATTTATTACCCTGACCATGGTTGGTCCACGTTGAGTACTATGTACGATCATTTTATTATAGTAATTGTATTTAATTACGTACTCAGTCACTGTAGTAGTCATCGGCAATTTCGTTAATAAGAGACTGATAAACATCAACGTCCATGATACCGCCTGTAAATAACCGTCTGCAAATATCGGCTGCTTCATTAATTATTTCTGGAGAATTATTACCAGCTCGTTTTCCTCCGATGAGTATTTCTAATCGATCAACATCAGCAAGGACATTATTAGGGCACGGAGTAAGATTACCTCCAGTAGAAAGACCGCTTCCAGTAGAAGGTTTATCAAAATAATATCCAAGAGAAAGATATTTTTCTGTTAATTCTTCTTCTTCTTTTTCTCTTTTTTTTCTCCTTTTTTCTTCTTTATATCTTTCCCTTTGTTCTTTCTCCCATTCATCATCGGTTTCTGTACTAATGGGAGCCTCTAGCCGTTTTTTCTCACTTATTGTTGTGACTGGTTGTGGTTGTCGTGGTGATGATTGTTGTTGTGGTAGTGGTGGTAATAGTTGTGGCAATTGTTGTTGTGGTGGTGATACTTGTTGTGGTAGTGGTGGTAGCAGTGGTGATCGTGGTAATTTAAATCGTGGTTGTTTTTGTGGTTTTGGAGATTGTGGCAATTGTTGTGCAATATAGTTATCTATCTTATTTTTATAGTCAATAAAATTTGGATCGTTTTTTCGAATTTGATTAGCGTTATAGCGTATACGATATATCCATTTGTGCCAAGTATCCTCATTTACGGGATCATCGGCGAAGTCAGATTTTAAAAATTGTTTTCTATTATAATAATCTCTTACAGCAATCTCAATTAATTTTAGATCTTCGGCTTTTCTAATAAGATTAATGGCGTCTTCAGTAAACTTATCAACCAAATTAACCCTGGCTCTTGCTTCTGGTTCTTTTTCTGATTCCGGTATACGATCTTTTATATCACCTATTTCAGCACGAGCTTGGTCAATACCTTCAAGTATTTCTTGCACTGGTTGAGCAGCAGCTATTTCAGCTGGAAGTTCTCGTAAAATCTTTTTTGTTTTTTAGTTCTTTCTGCTATTTTTCCAGTTGCTTCAGCGGTTTTCTCTAACGTAGGAAGAAGACCTTTAGTGGTTTCTGTGATAGGTTTAAATAATTGTTTTGTATCCTCTTCAGACTCAACATGAGATTCCTGACGCGATTGTAGTTGTTGCTTAACAGAATCACGGACAGGTAAATATTTCTTAATTGCCTCTAATCGCTCTCGAGCTAATTTAGCTGAATGTGGTTCTCCAATATTCATTATTGATAATATTATTTATACTGGATGTTTAATTTATAGCAGCAGGCAGGGCGAACCAACCAAAATTAATTGACCCGGTAAGTAAACTAAACGCACTATAAAATAAAAACAAAAAGTCAAAAATAAAATAACAAAAATGAGCTAACCCAAAAGATTTATTATCCGTTTTCAACCGTATTTGGAAATAATATCGGTTAGAAGGTTCGGTTTAGCGTTATTGACCTTATTTTTTCAGCCCCCGTAGGAACCTTATGTTTTAGACAAATGACGATTCAGACAAAAGGTCTGTTCGCCCTGCCTGCTGCTAGTCGTATAGTTAACCTGGATACAAATACAAACTTAATCAGTTTGTACCTTGTAATTTGTCATGCGTGAATAGCAGGTGCCTTCAAGCAATCGGATGATATTTTCATCTCTTTTGCGATTTTGTTATTTGACATAAGCGATACACACTACAGTAAGGATGCATACGGAAGCCGGCATCCACTACATATACGGAGTTCGTGCATATTTTTTTTTTTCTTTAATAAATTTCGCATGATTAAAAAAGGAAGGAATAAATGATAACAATGCAAGGTTAGTTTCTTTCATTTATGTTCAAATAAGTGTATGTTTATCAATTTGTTTTGTACCGTGCAGAAACGTTCCCTCTAAGGCACGTACACTAGTGAGCGCCGAGCAAAGGCCACTGAGCAGACTGCATGACATCAAACAACATACGTTCGCTAAGACATCAAACAAGCTGCGCGCGCAGCTTGGCGGGAACATTGCCGTGCTGGGGGGGGGGGGGCACAAGTTCAACACAAAATTATTTCCTATCTTATTTGTATGGAATAATGGAGCAAATATGATTTGAGATATTGACTAGTAATGACAAGCTTTTAATTTACGCGCGCACACACTAAGACAACTTGAAAAATAAAAACAAACAATAAAATTAACTGGTAAGAGCTTCATACTGCAGCAACTAAACACTGACAAAATGCCCTACATTATTCTCTCTCTCTCTCTCTCTTTCTCTCTTTCTTTCATGTGTAATCGAGTGTGTATTATAAGCAGCAGTGCTGCAACCTGAAGCCTAAAATTAAATATATTTGTTATAATATCTCATGTACACTACCCTTAGAAAAATGTATACGTATTCTGTAGAATATTATCTGTTAAATATTATTGTTTTATAAATCAATATTGATAATTTGACCGGAAGACTTAAATTGAGAATGTCGTTGTGCAGATGCATATATTTTTTAGCATTAAAAAATGTATATAAATATTTTAATTAGAACGAGCAAGATATATCAGTTTGTGTTTTCTCTCATATATATGTACTTTATGAAGTATGCTTTTTTTTCTTTGAAAGAATATCAAGATAGTTTGTTTACATTTATTTTTTTCCCAAAACCTATTCCTTAAACCTATCTTACATAGTATCTACTTGTTGTTTGAAGAAAAAGAACTTGTTCAAACTATTGTTAAGTTCGGCCGAATTATCTTTCGAGTTGGGTCGAATTGTCTTGGGCCAAATTGACTATAATCCGGTATAAATGAGACAACTTTCCCATCCCTCACCCTATTCGATCCCACAGCTTGAATCCGCATTTTTCTGGTAAACAGGGTCTTTCGGAAAAAGAGAGAACCCTTTTTCCCATCATTATTCTTTTGGTTAAATCCATATGCAACACAGTGCACCATATTTGCTGTACAAAAAGCACGATCGTAAGATATATCACACAGACACTTACGTGGGGAAATTAAATACTTGAATGGCTAGGTTGAATAGAAGGATATATGTATGTCATATCCGTTTTTGGCACGCGGAAACTATCGATTGTTTACGGAGATTGCCGAATCATTTTTTCATTTAAAAAAGTGGATTTTTAAGTCTAATTAAACATTTTATGGTGGGCATACATAATAAATGCGTTTTATTTATGACTATAATAATATCACACGTTTTTACAATATAGGTGGCCAGTGACCTTTAAGAGGTTAGTGTTCGGACTGGTTGGCTTGGTGTCTGAATAATGTGACTGGGTGGGACATGATTCCATATGTCTACGGCTTGATGCCCCTCAGCGCTAGACGTCACTATAAACTGCCACACTGACTAAAATTGTTAAAATACAAATACGTTAAAATTCAAATCACACACACACTCACACCACACGCTTAGTGACATAAAATTTCTAATCTTCTACTATTTGAGTGATTACTTAAATCGTACACATGTTCAGCTCACATGCACATTTCATATCGCCTGCCCTGAAAAAACAGCATTGCACGGAAGTAAAATTACTTACCTCTCATTATGTGAGAATGATGAAAATCATACGATATCAAGTAACATTCTTTTATTTAAACTCTTCAGAATGTTGTAGATAATGCACGATTTGCTGTGTAAATACATTTGCCGGAGCAGGAGGAAATAATTTGATTCCGATAATTCAAGGCTTTATCCAAGTGCTCCGGCAAACATTTGCACACAGTAAACCGTATAGTATCGTATGCTGCTAAGTACGTTTAATATGTGCGAACTAAATACAACACTGTTCAGTTTTGTTTTGTTTCAAACACAAGAAAAACCGATGTTTGAATAGAGCTGACGTCACGAAAATGCACAACAACAAATGATGAAAGATTAAAATTTCTTCCGCTTCTTTCTATTCGTACTGATGCAGATCCACAAGATAGCTTTAAAATTATTATAATAAATAGTAAACGTTGCAAAAGTTTATTTCTTAGCATTAACAACTTCCATAGTTATCAGAGGTATATTGTCTTCGTGGCAATACATTTTGCATAGTAATCAGAGGTATATTGTCTTGGTGGCAATACATTTTGCATAGTAATCAGAGGTATATTGTCTTCGTGGCAATACATTTTGCATAGTTATCAGAGGTATATTGTCTTCGTGGCAATACATTTTCCATAGTTATCAGAGGTATATTGTCTTCGTGGCAATACATTTTCCATAGTTATCAGAGGTATATTGTCTTCGTGGCATTACATTTTGCAGATATCCATGAGATAATGTGCTTCCTTTTTTAAACACTTACAAGTAATACTTAAAACCTTGTCGTTTTGCTGGCAGAAATCTATGATACAATTAATACCTATGATTAAGGTGGATTTACAATTTTCTGTGTCTGTTATTGGGAAAGTTTCAAGTAAATTCATAAACGTAGCTCTAAAACGTACTAAATTAAAGACGTATTAGTTGGCATGCCACAATTATAATATTCACAGTTTTCACAGTTCTCTTTTGCAAGAATTAGTAAAAGAGGTCTGGGATGCAAATAGTACAGTCATCAAAATTTATTTAATTCTGAAATAGTTTTATGTTCTTGAATTAACATTATTCATAAATTAAATTTTAAAACCATGTAATTCACATCTAAAACTAGGTTTGTTCAAGGGTGCAAGAGTTAATACGATTTTTTATATCTATTCAGCAACTTTATCTGCCAACAGTGGCGACAGTTGTCCCTATATATTTCATCTAGGGTGTGTAAACAGAAAAAAGTTTATGAAACATAAACAAAATGTTCACTTTATTCAGTGACAAGTCCTTCTCTTGAATGTTTATGCTGACTGATAACATGTTCTACAGTCCGGGCTATGCATCTACAGAATATGTTTCTCTTTGTCTCCTTTAGATACAATCACTAGTATGTAAATAGACATTCAATGGATGCTGCATTGTCTACGAGCGTATGTTTTACTGTCTTCCCCTCAAGAATTACATTTTGGTATTTTCTTTTTGTTCTAATGTCTTCACACCCCCAATATTGTTTTAGCCATCGGTAGTAACTTGATCCTCATCTTCCTTTTTCTCATTCGTTACCGCTGGAGTCATCTCCACCAATTCAGGATTTTTGTGCGTGTACCATCTAGCTACCAACATGAATACCAGTAAATTCAAGATCATCAGACCCGCGATGAGAAATAGTAAATATTCCATATGTCCGTCATTTGGCTCTTTAGGGAACCAATCTGAAATGATAATGATGCATAATCGGTGAAATTCTCAATGCATAGGATATCTCAAATATTACAAAGTATATCTCACATTCTATATCATAGGATATTTCAAATATTACAAAGTATATTTCACACTCTATATCGTAGGATATCTCAAAAACAAATATATAAGCAACATTAGTCAATAGAGCAACTTTTAGTGGCATTTCCTATTTTCGTTTCAATGTGACTGTGTTCTCTTTATTCTCGAATATCATCCTTGGTGTCATATATGCATACACAAATATTGTTTTCTCTGTAAGATCCGGATTCGGTGATATAATTAGTACATTTAGTTTATTTAGTAAAAATCGTTTCTATTGTATCATTACAAGCGTTTCTTGCATAATTCCAACATTTATAAATCCATCATTTTTAGGATCTTTGAAATCTAGAACGAACGTGAATACTCCCAAATGACGTTGATAAATAGATACTTCGATTACTTTTGCTGATGAATGCCCGAATTGGGTACTGTAGTAAAACATTACATTTGTGAAAACCAATTTAAAAACTGACTCTGCATGAAAACTATTTCCGTTGCTTCTGTAGTGAACCTGCCAAAGTGTAACGATGGCATGCTTTGTTTGTAAACCGCTACAGTTGTAATGGAAAAACAACATTTGCTTGTTTAAATCAACAAACATTATACTCAACTTGGCTTTTTGCAAACTTTAGAATTATTTGCTTTCGTTGATCACAAATTAAGGTTCTCAATGAGATGCCTTTAGACAACTGAGAATGTAATATATACGACTTTTCTGAGCAACATACCAACAGGCTAGACGAATGGTGAATAATTTGCTCACATGAATATATCACAGCCTCTCCTGCATCCTACCTCGCTATCAGGACTGAGAGGAGTCCACTGTCAAAAACAAGCGCGTAACTCTTTTAAAGACAGAGTGAGTAAAATGTTTGGACAACATGCACAGGTTCTGATTATGAGCACCATAGTTACTAAGTTTCACATCAATTCACTAAAGCATGCTCATGTCTCATACTCTGCATCCAGCTGTAAGTCAAAATTAACAATAACTCTTACAAAATACACGGGAACTAAATGTTCTTAATATTGTTACAAGCCAGGGGTCTTTGCTTGACCGAGCGGTGTCAAACCCTGTCGCGATTCCCGCTAGAAGTCATAAGTTTACCACAAATTTCCAAAGACTTCTATACAACTTCAGTTGTAAATTAGAAAGCCCGACGTGTCCATTTTATACATGAATTTTACTCTAATCAATGCAAGACCACATGTCTCCCAACTTGTCAAATATCTATCAACCGCACATCTGCATAGTTTCTCTTCATCCACTTTCCGTACCGTCAGCAGTTCACGCCATAGAAAACACTACAACTATCCCCTAACACAGGGAACTATTTTAACTACGCCACCTTAGGCCAGTCAATCCATGGTTTCAAGACACATTACGCCAGTACAACTGCATCACATTTGCCACCATGGCGACATAAACCGTATCTGCCGAGTCCCTTTTTGTTTATTCCATTGTGTAATTTACCATTTCCTACCGTAAATACTGCCAATGCAGTCACAATACCAATGTACACCTCTAGATTTTAATAGAGACTATGTTATTCAGGGTTCAGTCATGCGGTTTGAGTCTGAATTCAGTACTAATTGACCATGGCATCATGTAAACTCACTAACACTTTCTCTCCGTGATGTTTGCTCCTAGTAATTGGCTAATTATTTCGGGCTAAGGAATATTTCCATTGCACCGAATTCCAATAATCAAACAAGTAATCACACAAATCTAAGAATTCCTTAAACTGGGCGCTATAACCAAATGCGCATCTCCAAAATTTATTACAATATCTTTAGATGATGAGCATGATATGTGCCAAGTTTCACATCCGTCTTTGAAAACCGTACGACAAGTTGCATTCACAAGGTTAAGTCTTATACGGTAAATAGCTGTAAGGTTCATAACTCTAGCAAAAGGTACGAGATTTGCCAATATGTAAAAACTTTTAAATTGATGATCATGTCATGTACAAAGTTTGATGATGATTCATTAAAAATTACGATAAAGGTTTTGTTCACAAGATTCTGCTATATACTATATGAGCATCTAAGTCAAAAGGGTCAAAACGTAAAGAAAACTCGCAGGATCACAGCGATATGCTGATATCCACATTTAGAGATGGTGATCAATTCTTCCCAAGTTTCGCGTAAATCCACTGAAATGTTTGGGACTAGTTGCATTCAGAAGATTCCAAGATTCTGTAACATTTTGTTCAGATTAAAAAAAAAAGAAAAAAAAAAAAAGGATAATAACTCTTTTCAAAATAGCGGGAACACAGTGATGGCTTTATTCATAGCCATTTTTCATAGGAATCCATAAGAAAGGTGGAATATGTTGAGCTAACGAGGTTATATGATTGCACTGCAATAAGTTACAAGACAAATACCGAAAACCAACAAGAGATTTGTTGATATGTCCATTTTCCTATGATGACCATAACATTTACCGTGTTTCATGACAATCCTTGAAAACAAATGCAGGACTTTGTTGCGCTTATGAAATTGTGTCGCATACTGCATTTAGCTACGAGACACAATGACAATAACTACTACAAACATTACAGTAGCAAACTGATTAGACGATATGCACATCTTCAGACAATGACTATAACATTTACCTAGTTTCATAGCGATCCACCTAAAAGTTGCTCTACTGAGATTGTGTGCTGTCTGCTTGGATATAAAAACACTATTCTGTTATACTGAATCCTTGCATGGATTTTCAAGATTAACAAAGACTAACAGAAAAGCCAGTTGTGTAAAACTCAATCAATCACACAACCGTCAGTTGCACTGCAATATCAATTTTTAAAATATATCCGCACCTGTTAAGCCAATCAGATTTCAGATTTGTTTACCCGTAAAAAGAAATCCAATGATGTATCATGAATATATGAAACATATTTACCATTCTGTCTAGAATAAGATAACTTTGATGATTTCATGTTTTTTTAAACATATTTTGTTTGAGGTATTTGTGAGAAAATTTCCGCCAGCAGTACTTGTTGTAACGAATTATGCGTCCGATACCCGAAGACGCCCGCCCAGATAAACATCTTGATGTGAAGAAAGTAAGTTACGGCTATAGACTTTCAGACTGGGCTGAAAATTTAAAACGTCCAGTAACCCATGTCTCGTCCTTTGTTTAACCTGAGAAATCAGCACATAGAGAGCTACATACCATTTTTTGTTGCCGCCTTGACGATGGTGACGATCAGAGTAGAGAGATAGTTTCCCAGTCCAGATGTCATTAGGAAGAGACCCATCACTAGTCCCTGCATAAACGATGGTGCCTGGGAGTATGCAAACTCTAGTCCTGAAAAAATAATAATTACCCGTTGGTCAAGGTCTAAGAGAACGAAAAATGTATTTGAGACGTATTGTAGACAATAAATCAAATTGCAGTCGTAAAATCAACTGTACTTATTTGGATATAAAATCATTCTTGAAAATGAGGAATTCGGTACATTTGGGAGACAGCAAACAAGCTTGGAATAGAGTGGACTCAAAACCAAGTGAGCTTAAGGTGTGGCCAAGATTCATTTCTGCTTCTAATGCCATTTAATTTTCTTCTTGCGTAAGTTGATATTTACTTGTCATCATCAAATAAGCTTTATATCTGGAAGACTTTGTTACTGAAGCTTGATAAGTAAGTATTCTACAACGTCTTTCTCTGGGTAAGAAGAATTTCAAGACACCCCACCACCACCACCACCACCACCATCAATTGTTGATACTATGTATTCATTGCTGTCTGATGTGTAATATTTTCATGGGAGCCTCGATAGCGCAGTTAGTAGAAGGTTGGACTGGTAATCCAGTGATTGTGGGTTCAATACCCGCCAAGGTCAGGTCGGTCGTCCATGTGTACCTAGGAAAGGCAGTTATCTCCCATTTTTTCGGCATGATATAGTCAATAAGGTGCCAAATGTGCCGTTAAAACCAACAACAATAAAGCAAAACAATAATATCTACAACATTAGGAACACACAAACACTCTTTGTATTGAACAATGCGTATAATGATGCTGACTTCAGTCTATGCACATCAAATCAAAACGAAGAGTAACTTCGGGTAAGCTCGCGTTTCTTTAAGTAATAATACAATTAAAGCAAGTCTAATGTGCGGCTGTGACATCTGTTATTTGCATGATAATTGGATCCCTGACAATGAATCAAAATTGATACAAAATATTGATACACTTGCTGGATTGTAGAAGAAGTGTAAGTTTACGTAACAAACTGTTGATGAGCCAAGTTACATTTGTAACAAGTTGTGACAAAGTTGTTCCTGTAACAAAACGAGAGAGAAAAGAGGATTATAAATTCGACAGTAACATAATCCTATTGGTTGATGTCTGAAATTTGCTTTGAACACAATTTGATATGTAATACCGTTAACGACTTTGGGACTTTCAGATTAGTTGTTGGGACAAATTTTAGTATAGGTTGCTATGTTGAGTTAACTGACCATTATGTAATACACTTAATAAGAGTTTGTGTGCGACTCGGTGTTACGCAAGAAATATTCTACTTTCAAATGAAACTCTTTATTACCTGATATACTAGTAAAGACTTCACTGGATCCTATGAGAGCAAACTCGGGGACCTGAGCAAACATGGAGATGTAGGAAGCATTGAATTTATCATCCGCAAGGGTCTGTTCAAAGTAGCCGTCTTTCTTTCTATAGATCTCTATGACTCCAGCATACACCATGGAGAGGGCCGCCAGAATCATTCCAATTCCTGATAGTTATACATTGGTACACGATATGGTACACGATATGGTACACGAGATATATATATATATATATATATATATATATATATATATATATATATATATATATATATATATATATATATATATATATATATTGCATTTCAATACATTATAAAATTCATTTATTCAATCATCTCTCAGACAATTCAACAATAGTAGCAATAGTGCATAGATAGACACGCATGTTTCAGACCCTTGGAGTGTACAATTCGAGCTTAGTTAATTTTGAATTGCTATGAGGTTGGTTTAAAAAAAAACAAAGCTTTTAAACTGAACTAAGATATCAGCCAAATAAGTCACTCATTACAAAAAGTATGGAAAAATATTGCTGTAAGGATATTTCATCGTGCTTTACAGCCACGATTATATAAGACGCTTTCAGATACTTTAAAGTTAACAAAATGGACTTGAATGTCTAAATGTGGACTAGAATTTTCAGTGCAGACAAGATCCTTCCCTTTCACAGCGGCCCCCGACACCTTGAAAAACTGGAAATACTTTCTGCATGGTTACAGATTGGAGCTCAGTAATCACTTATGTTTCTTGAATTTGTAATGCACTTACTGAACTCATTCAAATACGTTCTATCCTTGTTGCCAGACCCCAATTACTCTAGGCCATAAAAATAAGCTCAAAACAAAACCATCGAGTTTGCAACACTTTAAAGATAACGACACACTTTATCGAATGGTTCCAGATCTCCCCCGTTCTAGACGATTTAATAATTCTGAGATAATTGTTTAATTACCCATTTTTTGGAGATGAGTTAGACTTCTTCCGTGCTTAGACAGCAGGGGGTAGACAACTCTGTCCATGATGGGAATTAGTATTAAGATGATGAGAGTGTTGAAGATATTAAGTAAGGCTGCAGGCAATGGTTCTCCGCCCACTCTGATATCCATACGCTCACTCTGCAGGAATAGGGATGTACTCATCTAAAAAAAAAAAAAGAGAAAGGAGTAGAAACGAAAATAGCTCAAGATGACGGTAAAGAGTTCATACAAAAGTTTGTGGGTTTTGTATATTTTCCAGCATTTAGCTTAACGTTAACGAAATATTACAGAAAAATTTAATTATTGAACCCGCATTGCAGTCTGTGTCAAGTTGATGAGGGTTGAGAAAAAGATTTCATTTTAAAGTAGTATTTTCACAAAGACTGTATATTCGGTTGAATGTCAATTGCAGATCGATTCTTAAACTTGAATATGACATGTTTTAACAAAAGCGAAGTCAGTAATTAAGTATCTACACATTAGCTCTGATCTATTGCTTTATTCTTTGATCTCGATAACGTTCATTCCTTTTTCTGTTTGAATTTCCTTTATTGAAAGTTTTCTTACATGCAAATAATATTTGGAAATATTAAACACTAGAAGCGGATAAAACACTTTGGATATTTTCTCCTTTTCTATACATCACAAGTTGCACACTAGTTTAAGGATGTTCGCTGGGAACAATAAAACGAAACAGTTAAGAGGTAATCACTACGTCGACGTTATTTAGTCTTGCATTATGTCCAAATATGGATTCATCGACAGACTGGTCGTTTACACTATGTAATTACAACATCTTTCTGTTGGAAAATGCTGAAATAAACCCATAAACAATTTCAAATAATGCAAAGGTTAACTATATATTGAAAGAAAACCAATACGATTAGAAACATATTAAGAATATTAGAAACTGACAAGCCGAAAATGTCTCTATCGTTGCTCTGTCAATACATCTTTAAGTGGTTGATGGTAACAATCATACAATTAAAATTACATTTTTACTGACATAAAAGGAAAGAGAAATATGTCATCTTAAAGTAAATATAATTTCGCGAATTTCTAAACACTCGTAATAAAAGCTCTGTTTTGAAGATAATTAGACGCTAGGGTACAATTTCCCATACTTGTCTGTTCGTTTAAACTTATTTTAGGGTATACATATTTACGTCGTACAGGTTAATACAGTTCAAGGCAACATCTTAATTGGTTGTGTTGTCAGATTCATTTGACAGTAAGTAGTACATAAGCATGGATTTTGCAAAGAAAGGTTACATTCAGTGCTCTGAGGTTTCATTAAAAAAAAATCAGTCATGAAAGTGTATCAAATGGAACACAATATGGTTCTTAATTTTTTAAGTACATTTCTGGTTACTCGAAGACAACATTGTTTCTCTTTTGGAGCGAAGGTTTAGTTAGTAGCATCAAAATAATTATAATGATCAATATGAAATGAGAAGAGAAGCTTACGCATGATTGAAATAAATAAAGATTGGTGTCTCCGAACCAAGTTTCTTCAGGGAAGCACAAACAAAAAAATGTAATGCCTGTGACATTTAATTGTTGAAACTACAAAATTGTACCTCACCGGAAAGAGGACGTCTTCCAGTGATAATGCTTAATTTTTCGACTATTATATTCAGAAGAGTTCCATCGTTTAATAATGCATATGAGATATACTCATATACGTTAGTGATATATTTAATCTGGTAATACACGATATTTTGTACATTAGTACTGGAAAAAAAATCTGACAACTTAGGAGAAAATGAAAATATTGTCACGATTTTTATGAAATCAGTTTTTCTCCATTTCTCTTGCAAACCAAGCAGAATCTTATTTTCCGAATTTAACATAAAATATATACTTCCTGTTGCCGTGTTCAAAATGACAGTTATTGAAATGTACTGAAAAGAAGGCAAATACAAACTGATCATTTGTAGGATAATATCAACAATAGTCTGATCACTTTCAATTATATGTGTAATACTAATATAACAAGCTATGGTTCCACAATGACATTATTATATAGGTGTCCTCCATAGTGTTCAATTGAGTATGTCGTAATCTCTGTTACAGTTGTTTCTATCTCACACTCACCACCACTGAACAGTGTGCCTGTAAGCATTACTGTAGGTTTGGTCTATAGCTCTTGTTATGTGTATCAATATTATGTGTGCTAATTTTTATGATTTTAGATTGCACTGGTCATTTTTAAATATATTGCATAGCTTCAAGATAGTGGCTTTGTAAATAATCATGTAGTAAATTTGTTTGGTAAACATGTTATTGTGTCCTTTTGGCCTTGGAAGGAATAGAATAAATCTTGATGACGACTAATTTGATGAGATTCCTCTTTGGAAAACCAGATCAGCTTAAACATCAGTCTTAGGGGAAATATCTAGTTGTGTTCAACTGAGAGGATTTATTTATTTATTTCAATTATTCATTTGAATTACAATGTGCTCTCATAAACTTTGAATTATATAGCTGTGTTGGAATTACTGTAATTCATTTAATAACATATTTGATTATATCATTGTGAAACATCAGACTATTCAAGACAATTGGCACATCAGTACACTAGATTTGACTTGATTCAAAACACCACTGGAATTCATTTGCAATACTCGATAATTTTCATCTTATGATAGAACGTTTTGGACTATTTAGGATTTCATTCACAATACTGTAAGTTATTTATACTTTTTTACTTTGTCTTCTAGGGGAATAAGTTATTTGTTGCATTTTACAAACCTTGCTGAATTTCACTCTTTTCTGTTACTTAGTTTAAGACCATATATTCTTAATAATGTTATCACCAATCAAAAGTTGTCTGTGGCAAAATTGAAGAATGTAGTAATGATTAAAGGTGAAATGATGCTTTAAACTCACCGACATGTATTTCCACTTAATCTTAACTGAGCTGGGATAAAAAAAAAAAAAAACAACACAAACGCCGATAATTCTGTGTAACTAGTTTCGCATTTAATACACGCTTCTTCAGACACAAAATGTTTCGAAAGAAACGGATGACGCCTTTATATTTTAAAATAACAATTACGTCATTACGTAACGTCATAAATGATATGCATCATCATAACAATTATGTATATATATATATATATATAT
>JAECUM010050880.1:0-20009 GCA_016617855.1 Megalonaias nervosa | reverse complement strand
CATAAATGCTGTGAGTATCTTCGTTGTTTAATCGTTCCATCCGACCACCCACAAAACAGGCAATCATACCGTCCAGCCTGCTATTGAAGTGATCGTGCAGCTTGCCGTATACCATATTCCTTTACCATCCATTCTGGCAAAACACGCTCAGCTAACTCAACCCTCGAGTCAGTTTGGTTCGCTGCATATCTTTTGGAGTGATGCCGTCCATGCCGGTGGGAACGTTTTATACAAATATCGATGTGGGCCCTGATGAGTATATTCCACATAATGAGTGTGGGAATAACCAGACGACTTAATAAACTCATATGTCACTGTGGAACGAACTTAGTTCAGTTTAAAGGCTTTGGTCGAGGAAATATGTATATATTGTGTTGCAGGCCTATGAATTCCGTCGACCTCGAAGTGCAAGCAGGGCCTATATGTTTCAGTAATCATTAGGATTGGAAGGGAGGTGGACGTGGACGAACATACCTCTTTCAGTTTACTGCCGCATGTAGCTAAGATAAAGGAACGTATGACTGCCTGACGGAAAAAAATATGTGATCTGGGTTATTTTGGGGCGTTCGATGATATACCCTTTTCCGACAAGTTGAGAGCATCAACTGCCATCCTTGGCATTCCAGACCCGTAACCAGAAGCACAAAGGGTAGATGCCCTGTCAATCGGTTGGGATGGCTTTTGGGCGAAAATTCAAAGCGGTCATCAGCCAGTGACGTAAGAGATGTATCGGTCATTCTGATCTCCTCACGATTCCATATAGCATGGCGCTATCGGCCTCAGTATGATATGGGTTGGGTCTATCAGAACCTGTCTCAACCATCTACTCAAGATAAAGGTTGGTGAACCCATACCTATCACGGCAAGATCGAACTTACTCAAGCAGCTGTGGTCACAGTTACCATATCCATGTCAGCACCGGCTTCTCCGTAACGCCTGGTTCTTGTCGGGGGAACTCCGGAATAACTTGAGTTTCAGCCTTCGATTGCGGAGAAAATCTCTGTAGTATTACGAGGAAACGTGGCATGCGTTGCGGGACTTGTACAAAGACAATAACATTGTCACTTTATTTCTTTGATCCCGCAGGTGACTGATTTCTTCCTTTCGCTGATCGAAGAGCAATAGGTACCTCCAGGATCTATCAAAGCCTACCGCTGCATGAATTCTGAGACTTTTCAAGCATTATGCCAGAGAGCTCTTGGTCATGTTGGACTACAAGATGTGGTTTCCAATTTCGACTTGAATAGGCTAAACTCTCTCACCATGTTTCATAACTGTAACCTTTGGTTTCAGTATGTCATTATTCCGATAGAGGTTTTACACAGAAAGGCGCCGAAACGGCTATCAAACAATACATATATTGTGACAGTCTTAACATGGTCATGTATTGTGCCCTTTCAATGGACTCCAACTGTATCCAATTCAGATCTGATGTTTTCACGGTAATAATGACGCAGCCAGGCTTTCTTGCTAAGAAAAGGCTGGAGTTAGCAGGCAAGCAGACTGTCATAAAATTTTCCCTCCCTTCAAAGGAACTTTACAAGTACTTGCCGGTTCCCTCAAGTATTACTTGAAGTGCAGATTGAATAGTCATGGAGTACTATGGCATCTTTTTCGTCCGGTGAAGTCAAGAAAAGAGGATATAATCCCTCAAGTCATATCATCTTAGTTGATGTGGGTATACATTCCGCATCGCCTGAACTTTCAAATAAATCAGAGGCGCCTCGAAAACATTCAGATCATGAGATTGGAGCAATCTCTGTGAGCCTGGCTTTTGGGCTGGCATGAACGGTCAATTTGTTTGACATTTTATGTAGGGGATCTAGCTTCGAACAGACAATATTTAATGCAGAGTCCAGTGGCTGTTTTCTAGATGACCACAAAACCCAGTTGATGTCAGCACAACCACTTCACAATTAGTAGTTTCTCGCTTTATCTGAATTCACAAGTGAGAAGAGTTACTTAATTTTCTCCTTGTCGTGCAAAGTCGTCAGGAATCGTTGATCCGTTGTCAAGTTAGCTGAGCGTCATGTCCTTCATACTGGGAATCCGGCCATTCTTCCCACGTGAGGTGCACTTGGCAATGGTAGAATACTTAACATTACATATTCCTAATACCTATTCCATTAAAGATAATGTGATTGGAGATGTATTCAAAGATAATGGTAAAGTTCTTGGTAAGCTGCTTCCCCTGAGAAAAGGTATGCGATACCTTGCGATAAACCTTTCCCAACCTTCCCACGCATGCAACCATCATCGGTGACGTATGGCTCAGTTCAAAACTGCCGCCACCTAGCAGTAACCAAGGAGAGACGAAGGATGTCAATTTCTTCACTTGGTATATATATGATAAATACACAGAAAAGATTGAGTATGTTGAGATTATTTTCATGGCACGATTTTGATCCGTTAAGTATTCCCAGAGCAAATTTAGCTGGAATAAGTTTATTTTATTTTCTATTTTTGATGGGATAAAACGTCGATATAGGTTTATTCTTAATAATTAAACTCTAGCATTGTTATAACGCAGACGCTTATTAAAATTATTATGGAATATTTAAAAGATTACCTGAAATAAACTCTATTCTCTAACATTTAGTCCTTTTGAAGATCACGTAGGAAAAACGATCAAGTTACTCTTTCCTTTTATCATGTGTGTGACAACGGTCTTCAGCTTTAGGTTTAGATGAACTTGTTATCTAAAATAGTTTTTCATAACTAAAAAATAAACAAGGATGTACAATACTGCAACCATGTTTATAGTTGAAGACCACAAAATGTGATGCTCTTTTGTAGATATTACGAGAACCAAAACATTGGCATCTTTGTACTGTACCGCCATAAGTCAAGCAAACAAGAGGTAATGCCGAACATATGTAAGATGTAATTTTACAAAAGCACGTAACGTTAGATTTCCTTTACCTCAATAACACATTAACCGTTTGAAAAAGCAATTGATTTTCAGTAGTTGCTATTACATCTCTTATATCTTTTATTCACTACTAGTCTGTGTTGAATCTGCTTATCTGTCTTCTTTTAGTGGTGTTTCTTTTCAGCAGAACCCCATGAGGAATTGAATGGTTTATTATACGATTAATCAGACCAGTAGTTCATTGTCTTTCCTAATGCGCGGAGTATCCCAAATTGGTTTAGTATCATTTCCTTGAAAATTGAATTTTATCATTTGTCTGTGACATTCATTTGATATACTGGCGTAAAGAGTAAAGAGAAACGAGCAAAGAATAGTTTATCTATACATAAGGACGGTTGGAGAGGTTACGCATAGATCATTTTAGCAAAAGTATAACTGCTTTATTGATTTGTAATAACACAATATGCATTACAAATTGAATTGAAATAGCATTATATGCTTCTTATATTTACAGTGTTAGGGCATTGTGTTTTTATTGTTCGTTTTAACTTTAGGTCCATTATGATATTTGGTTTCTCATGTTCTACAGTGAGGCTTGGTCATATTTGTTCCTTTATCTTTGTTCTTTTCATTATTATTGCAATTGTCGATCACTGCAATGTAATGAAATCTACATTTCAAAATCTCCACAAAATTGCACAGCTTTGCAGAAATTCAAGATTGATTATACCCTATGAGTTGCCGTTATACTGCTATAATTATACTGCATTGAATAATGGGATTTAATGCAACCATCTGTTCGTATTACTAATAATATATCATCTTCTAGTTAGTAATGCTATCCAATATAAGAAGATTTGAAATAATTGTCGCATCGACAATATACTTCTAACAATATAGAATGTTGTATACGACACATATGTATTGAAAGTACCTAAAACTGTGAAACATCGTTTTATCTGAGCTTGATTATAGCATTGTAACATTGCTTCTTTCATTAGAGCTCTTCAAAATTTAGTTCTTATAAAATAGCACGGAGAGATTGTTCCTGAAATAAACATTTCCATATTACAGGTTCAGATGAAAACAAGAAGATGCAATAGTGTTGCAACTTGTGCATGTGCAGTGGCTGTGCGTGCAGGAGGTGATATTTTTTTAATTGACCTCTGCGGAACTCCCAGACTCATAAAGCATGTCTCGTGCAAGGAAAACATTCTTGATGTCAGACAAATAAGCCCATATTTGTACAAGGTGATGTTCAAACTTGTGTGTGTGTCAATCAAATTAATAAAGCAAACCTGAATACTGCATATTAGATAAGGATATAAATAAGCAACATGTGTGCTAATTTCTAATCAAAGTAGTAGTCTGGATATGAGTGTGAAGTGTTTTGGTTGATACACGCTATTTTCATGCACGTTCAAGTACTGGTATAGCATGATTTATTGTTTTAATGTAAAAAATGTTGAAACGGTATAGAGCCATGTACAATACAAGGTAGTGATCAAAGATGATTAAATACATTTTCCCATGGTGTTTTTCAGTATCACTTTTCATAATAGAGTACATACTGTATATATTTTTAGAGAATATTTCACTGGATTATCTTTTTATCATCAGTATGTTTTAGTATTTGAAGACACTTCCTGCATATCGCAAATTTGAATGAATACGTTGTATTTTAATTAGTCCATGATATGTTTAAAGAATTTCAACTCCTAGAACACTTTTATCAAAGCAAACTTATCAATATCTCAGGCAAAGCAAATCTTCGAGGATCATACTTGACATCCAAACTGCAATGAAGATATTTTTTTTTTCTAGAAAATCTGGTTTTTCCTAAAACTTACCTTAAAGACCATTAAAAAGAATTTGTTCTGGTGTGAGGCTTGGTGTATTTACAATTGCAAACTTAAATAAATTAACGTTTTAATTGTAATCGACATTTACAAGCAGCAATGTTATATGAATCCAAAAGATATAGCCTAAGTACGATACTTGCAGCCTTGACTTAATTCTGTTTCTGGCAGTAAGCCCGTTTCTTGGTGTCAGTAGTTCTAGGTAATTTCCTTGATTTTTTTGTTTATAAAAGCATGTCAGTTTTGAGGCGGTTTCGTCACTGATATAATTGGCGTATATATATATATATATATATATATATATATATATATATATATATATATATATATATATATATATATATATATATATATATATATAGCCAAGGTATAAATATATTATAGTGTGACTATGCCGTATCTTTCTTTAAAGATCTACATGCCACTTCGGACTATGGTCTCTGTTACAATTAATAACGGGTGGGGATACGAGTCAACTTTAAATCTGAATATCTACCCGTCAGTGAAGGATGTACAGAAAACACAAGGGCTGTGTGGTGTGCTAAATGATAATCTAAGAGATGATTTTACGACGCCGTCTGGAAGCATAGTATATGACAACAATGAGTTCTCTCTATCTTGGAGGTAACTATATTTATAAAAGATTATTTAAACGCTAGTAGATTGAAGGGAGTAACATTTGCCTCGTCTGTATGGAATTCAAGTTTGCTTTAGTACATGTATACATACAAAGATGCATGTCCCTATCCTCGGGAAGCACCTCATTTTAAGGTTCCTTGTAGTTATAAAGCTGTCGAACTTGTGCAGCTAATAACTTCACCACCAAACTCTCATGTACAATTGTACCATCTGTTATTCAGATATGCTCTCATCGCACATCGAATAGATGAAACAATGTCAAGGGAATATACACGATGCGCATCCAAAATTTAACAATCCGCTATTTCCCAAACCCTTCCGATTTCAGTCAATGTAGTTGTATATATGCTCTTATAGTTATAAATTGGCATCTTCATGGCGATCAGAAAGCAAATAGCTTATCCCTGCACCACATAATGCATATGGATGCATTAATATTTCAACAAAATTTATTAACACTGCAAGTGATATAATGGAATGCATTAGGAACTGGTACTTTTATGTTTGTATTGTATTTCATAGCATACCAGTTTAATACATTTTCGAAAAAATACTGCCATAGCAGCAATGCAAACCAAATCTACCAATAGCATGTTATAACGTGTTTTAATATAATGTAGATTATATCATAACCAACATGTCACTTTATACAAACTTAAACGCTTCTTATGAATCCGTGGGTTTGCTTGCAATAACAATTGAAATATAATAGAGACAAACATGATGTGATGGTCATATAATGGACATACCTTGATAAAGCAAAGACGGAAAATTTTTAAAAAAATAATTTATTGCTTATTAAAGCATTTTTACGTATTTCACATCTATGAAAGTGGAAACATCAATAATATAGTGCATTTTACAGTCGGTTACAAATCATTTTATAGAAAAATCCGATATATATATATATATATATATATATATATATATATATATATATATATATATATATATATATATATATATATATATATATGCGTGTGTGTGTGTGTTGGCCTATGTGTTTTATATTACCTTTATTTGAAAGAAAAGAAGCAATTATGTATATAAATGTGGACAGTACCTTCAATGTGAAAAGCTGTTATATTATTATCATTATTATTATTATTATTATTATTATTATTAAAGTATAGAACAGGCTGACTCCTTCTTTGATCCCGTGAATCACGATCCTGTGTTGTGGGATGAGAATTCACTATTTTGTGTCTGTCCTGCTGCTTTGAATACGGCGACACCCCCCAGTACGTCATCAGGAAATAAGTTCGATCCAATCTGTTCAGCTAGCCTTTCTCTATCCTGTAGTACAAAGGATAACGTACGGGGTACGCAATATGGAACCTGTAACATCCGAACCAAAAGGTCTAAACAGCCATTTTCCAAAGAGATCGAGAGGATTTTGAGAAGAGAAATAATGAACAACGATGTAAAAACTCATAATGTTGAGAAGGTGTGTTACTCATACAACGTATTCACTGTTTTCTGAATTATCATTTTGTACACTTTTTTTTATTTGTTATGGATATTGGCTATGATGAGCGTATTTCTTCAAAGATAGATTGTATTTGTACTGCTACATAAATCACTTACTTTGGTTACATTAACAACATACATTAATTTTTGCAAATGTTCAGTACAATGAGGAAAGTGAATATTTTTCCGGATTTCCCTCAGCACTTGTTTACTTTTAAGATATTTACATGCACTTCTTTGTAATACTTATTGATTGATTACCTACCTGACGTAACATAAATCAACAATATGCCGTAAGCATCTGCCATGCATGCAGCCTTGGTTCAATTGGCATTTTCATATCAATAATAATAATAATAATAATAATAATAATAATATTATTATTATTATTATTATTATTATTATTATTATTATAGCAGCACCTTATATCAATTGTTGTTTTCGATAACTTCTGTCTACACGTAAATTATGAACAACTTACACCGTCACCATCAACCAATTATTTTTACTTGGAAATGCATATCCATGTTCGCATTGGTTTGACTGATTATATTACGGGTGTATATCGCTATCTCTCCGCCTAGTTAAAAATTATGCTTATGATCAAGGAAACATTTTCTGTTGATAATCGAGACATTGGAGCCTTCACTAAAACGTAACCGACCGCTTGATTACAATAACGTGGTGAACATTGACGTCTGTAAACAAGGAGAACTAGGTCCTAAAATGTACTTCTCTTATGTACGAGATCCTTGTTCACGTACGTCTTGCACATAAACATATGCCAGGTATCGCCCACAAAAGGAAGAAATGCAAAATGTATAGATTTTATCTAAGCACGTTCAGTAATGTTGAATAGTGTTCTGAGAATTGCACAAAAATTAACTTCTTGGAGCCTATGTAACAATCAAGGATTACCTCATTTTATACGAATCGTAATGCAATATGCGCTGAAATTCGTTTCTCTTATGATATACACTACATATTCGCATAGGGACGAACCACTTATTTTTGGATATGTTACGTACTTTCAGAGGGAAATAGTGAATATTTATTGGAAAATGTTATCAATTTATCATTCATGAGCTCCAAAATTGATAAACACTTCTGAATATCTTCAAATCGGAGACAAATGTGCATTTGTATGAGATTTCATGACAGAATGCGGTTGATTATGAAATTAGTATTATCAAGTACAATTTAATTTAGGTCACAGGCAACGAAGTACTGTGTGTTCTACGGAATCAGCTTATGTGTGACGGTATATGTAATGTCGTATTTTAAAGAAGGCTGATTGGTTGATAATAATTGCTAGAGAAAGTAAAATTTTCAGAAGAAGCTTTAGTGCCGGTAAATTGTACTTAATTATCTTGTACCTAAAACCATTGACTCCACACAGGTAATATTGGATGTAAACAGGGATATTTCACAATAATGGCGCTTATAATGGGTGGGGGTTATTGTAGTAAAAATGGAGCACGCATCTATATGTTATGTTGTTTTAAAGTTTCTCTCATTAATTGTTCTTTCGCAAGATCTAAGTCTGAGTTGCCCATCGTAGTTCAACAATATCGTAATTTGGACAAATTTTGACGACATGGTAAATGGGAATTGAATTTATCGGTGCACATGTATAAAGTAATAAACCTTAATACATACACCGACTTATTGTTTGTGCTACCTACCTGTCTTTGCAGTATAAATAAAGCAAGCAATATGTGTTTTCGCTTTTGTTCTATTCAACTCACGAAAGTGCAAATTCTCGTTGTACTCATATACCTGTCAAACCGTAGTTTAATTTGATATTTCGTAGCAAAATTAAGTCTAAGTGAATGTGATTTAATCACGTGTTTCCGAGGAAATATGGAAGCAGTTATGGTATTGAAACGAACAGTTTTACTTTAACGCACGATGCACCTTGGTACACATGCATGAGCCGAGGCTGACCAATCAAGTCATTTATTTTCTTACAGAGATCAATTACAAATATTACTTTAGAGGAGGCAGTAGAGGAATGCACACGTTTCTTCTCCAACAACTGTACCACGGCTTTGTTTGAAGCGCAGCTGCCAAACAGTAATCAAAATTCTATGAACAGCTCCATTACTAACTGTGCTCTGGATTATACGGTAGGTGTTACTATTGATGCGCCATTTGAAAACTAAAGGATTTATGTTTTTCCTTCAATGACCGTATCCACATTTTCATTCTAAAATCTGCGTCAATATCATGATAGTATTTCTTATATATGTAATCCCACATTTAGTACCGAATACAAAATCTGAAGAAATAGAAGAAAAATCAGAAGAGCTCATGTTGATATAAAATACATAACATGAATGAAAATGTATGTAACATTGAAGGTAGTCTGTATTGAACAATGACATTACGAAATGATATTCTCTCAAGAAAATGTCATATATATATATATATATATATATATATATATATATATATATATATATATATATATATATATATATATATATTAGATGATCGTCAAACATGTATGTTAAATTAAAGGTAATAATATTTGCACTGATGTACACAACACGTACGTAAATGTTATGGTAATCTTTATTGCACTGGATTACTATCTTATGTGTGCTTACCATATCAACATGGCCAGGTAAGATAAGCGCCTTTAAAACTGATGATAAATATAGATGATGATATCAGTATATCTAAGTGATGGTAATGTTTATGATTGTAACACAATTATTTATGAACTTCTCGAAGTTTTGTTTTGTAAACTTTATAACAGTTACACACATAAATTATTATTTTATTTGATATTTGAGTGATATAATGCTACTTAAAATATTGTGCGATTCAAACATTCACGTATAATCATTAACATTTTCTGATGATTGAGTTTCTATTTTTTGTGGCCAAAGAATGTTTCGAACAATAAATCGATCATAACATCGTGAAATGTTAACCTCACAAAACAACAAGCTTCCTCCACAACACTGATATTTTGTTCCACAAATGCTTCAGATTTTATTGCATCAAGACAGGCAAAGGGCGAGAAACGTGATCCTACGACTTGAAATTTAGACCAACCACTCCTAATATCTGTTTGGAATCAGTCTGCGTTTCCATTACATTACTTCCAATAGATTGTGTAGTATGGTGTACATTGTAACACAGCAAGTTTCGAAGAACCTGCCAATGCACATACCATTTTCAACCATTTGAAAAACAGTAGACATATAAATATATTTAAATGAGAATGTGCTCTTCAGAGATATTAGCTTTGAGAGGAAATGCTAATGATTTCTTGCTCATAATGTAGTACACAGGGGACATGTCACTGGCCAGTCTTCACTGTGAGACTTACAGGTCTGAAGTTGATGAAGAAATCGAAAGAAACAGTACATTCAGAGAGGAAAATCCCGAAGTTGTTGAATCCTTTCGTGCTATAGCATGTATTAATGACTGCAATAATCATGGTGTTTGTGTGAACGGTGCGTATTTCAATTCTGCCAATTTCATTATGTTTTCACTTTTATTATATGTAATAATGCCTTTTGTTAACGTCAATCCTTCATAGGTTGTTTACTCATCTCATAGTTTGACAGATTGTATAATGTACTTAGTGAGCACTACACTTTGAGTCTAAAGTTTATCTAGAGGTGATAAGGATCTCTCTTCTCCCCTTTTAAGTTACGTTCTAAGAAAATTCAATCCACCTGAATTATTGTATTTTATAGTTTGTTATTTATTTGAATGTTTTTGTAATTGATTGAAAGGCCAGGTCTTGATTGAGTATCCTATGTCTCTTTACATTTCAGTCAATACACAGGCAACTACACACACACACACACACACACACACACACACACACACACACACACACACACACACACACACACACACACACACATATTTTTCGACGACCTGCATTAGTCATGATTTTTGGGAATATAACACAGAAAGATATTAATTAAATTAATACTGCATGGAACCGTATTATGTACGACTCATCCATTATCTTCAGTCTTAATTAAATAATGCAACTGTTTACATGTTTGTTGTTTATTACAGGATCATGCATTTGTCAAGCCCAGTACATAGAGGAGGATTGTTCAGTGTCCCTAGACAACTATCCTGTAGTGGAAGATTCTTACTCTGGCGGACTGTGTCAAAAAGATATGGATGAATGCTGCGGAGAAGTTCCAATATACGGAACTCGCTTTGTTAATGGCATTACCAAGCAAAGACTTGAGTTATTTAATGTAAGCATCACTGTCTTATATTTACATTTTACTCCAAAAACGTTGATACTTTTCAACAGACAATCTCTTGATAATTGTTTTGGGCGACATGTTTAATTATTTTGCTCAAGAGGAATAGCTTTAAATGTACTAGTTTTAATTCATCTTAATCTAGAGGTCTCTCCCGCTGGCACAAAATGTATCAAAACATGCTAATTTATCTTTGAAACTCCGTTGTCCTCAGATATAAATGAACAAGTATCTTCTTTGAAATTATTTGAACAGTTAAGTAATCATAGTACGTAGTTATAAAATGCAATTGTTCCTGTTCTTAAATGCAGTTCAACATAATACGTTTAAAAAATGTTAGATTTGTTCGGTAAATCTTAAACTTTTAAATTTCATAAATAGTCAAAGTGTAACTAACAGAAAATACCCCCATTATTTGCTGTATCTTTTCAAAACCGTAGTACCTAATATGTCAATCATGTAATTAAAATTTGTCCTTAACACAAAAGAGCAGTATTTATCTATTTATCCAGTGCAAGCACTGAATAGTTTACCTTATAAAACATCTACGTATTTGTGAGCTTGGTAATTTCTCAATGTTCTACGTTCAGTCTATCAAATTCTGATAATTATTTCGAAGAAAACTTCGTTAACGATACACACGACACCTATGTAATGGTTAGCACGGTATGTATCCTTCTAAGGTCTTTTGCAGATATATCTCAATGGAACCAAAGTAATTGAGGAACCAAGTATGCAAGTCATTCCGATTCTAAACCCCTTCGAGGCGCATATAAATATGCCTTGCCACAGAAGTCAAAGATCAATTGGCCCTGACAACAGTTCCATACCGTTTATATTAGGAACACGAGTGTCATTGACGAATGATGGTAGAAACTACGGCCCTGCAAAATCGTACTATATTCTTGACTCCAGATGCCAGGGATTTTTGAATGATACCAATGGATACACGTTTTACCTGCTGGTGTATATATATATATATATATATATATATATATATATATATATATATATATATATATATATATATATACATTCTAACACATTTAACAATTGTTAATCATATTATTAACTAGGTATCAGTTTTATATAACCTGTCGTTTAAAGACAGACCTATATCTTATCCCTCGCCGTATAAGGATATATGCGAATTTATGCTTAGTGAAAGAAGTGCATTAGTATAAAACGAAATATTAAAATGTGGCAAAAAGTTTATGCAAATTAATAGTGAGACAGGTAATATCATTCCATATGTAACACTTGCAGTTGTATTAACATTTATTCCACGATGCTAAGGTTTAAATGGAAAAATAACGTTATTAGAATGAGTAAAGGTTTTGGATATTCCTAAATATTTTTCTCAAACTTTAAGGATTGAGCAGAAAAAATGGTAACATGTATTTTCTTTATTGTTAATGAAAGGATGGAACATGTTTCATAGGTGGTACATGCTACAGTGAAAGGGAACAAAATTCGCTAAATAGATGCCAGCAATGTCACCCCACACTTGATCGCTTCTCTTGGACATACAGTGAGTAATAACAGTTTTATTTCACATGTATTAACACAAGACACGATTTTGAGTATAGCAGGACTAATATTTAAATCTTTTTGTGCTGAACTGTTGAAGGAATATATATATATATATATATATATATATATATATATATATATATATATATATATATATATATATATATATATATATATTGAAGGAATATATACAGACCGTGTCTTGAGATGTGACGGGAATTTAATAAAACTAAGGAACCTAGGAGCTTAAATGATCATTGTAGGGTACTTACTGAAGTGTGAGTTTTCGCTTAGTCATTTACAGAGAATGCTGAAATCTTTATGAGCTTAGTGTCCTTCAAGAGTGATAAGATAAAAATGTACACTTCGATTGATGACCATAATCATAATGCCGACGTTCTTCGTTTCTAGAGTGTAATCAATTATGCTCCGTTATTCCTCAATTTCTGACTTCCATGTTAAAGCATTCGATCTTACGTAGTGCGTTGTTTGTTTTATAAGACCTTTGACACTGCGCCAGAATAAATAACCCCATTTTGGCTAACCATAGTTTGTCGGTCCACATATAACATCGATACATTTTTTGAAAATAAAAATCAACTAAGGAAAATACGAGGTAATGCAGATATAATTTTCGTTTTAACACCTTACAAAGGAAATAAAAATAAATTATAGATAGAAGAAGAACATATTTTAGACCATAAGCTGCTTGTTAATTGGAAAATCCGGATATTCTGTATTTGGCCATTATCATAGGTTTAATTGATCATGGCTGGAAATATGTCAACGTGTAAATACTTACAAAGTCGTTCACAAAATTTAACCTAAACTCTTTTTCTGACTTTATTTACTTTGTAAATCTCGTCAAATCAGCAATTGACATTTGGGTAGCTCTTGGTTTACTTCTATTAGCATCTTCACACTGAACCAGAAAAGCTAGCTATCATTTTGCCAGCCGGGAGGGAGGTGCGGTTGTCAATCAGCATCAATAAGCAACATGTATCATCTTCGCTTGGCAAGCAAAGATTGGGTAGTCCGAACAAAAACAGTACAGGAATTAATGGGATACCAAAATTGTTTTAATCAGCAAATGTAGTGTACTTTGGGTGTTAGCATTTACTGTGCTTGTGTATTGTCCACTCAGATCGATCTCCATCACTTTCAAAGTTGCATCCATGTTTAGTGAGATCCGTTCCTAATATGTCACAGCCCATCATTCTAGATACCAGCGGATTGAAATTGCAATGTCAAGCAAAATTGCAATAGTCTATTAAGGTACATTTTATATTATACCATGCCATATACTGTTTTGCTTTCTTTGCGTACAACTTCCAAGTGTTGGTTTGCAGAAAGAAGTTGCAATTGTAATATTTGAACTTGTAATCGATTCATAGTTGAGTTGGATGTTTTTTTTTTACTGTCATTACGTATGTAGGTAATACAAAGTTTGAGAAACATGTGCTAAAACCCAATTGGAAACCCAACTTGTGCCCAAGGATTTACTTATTGGTGTTGCAAAATTGTAGACCACTATCACATGACCATTTACAGCTAACCAAATGGGAGAAAACGGTCGATGTATCAACCTATTTGGTAACGAATAACCACGTCATACAAGCGGTAAACAACATCCCATCTACATTTATTCTACGTTTTATAACATTAAAGTTTCACATCCACGATTTCCACAACATTTAAAAGGCAGAATTTAGGAAATACTTACATCACGAGTCGAATAATTTAAAACGCTAGCCACAAAGCCATAAAAATATAATATTGATAAAGTATTTGTATGTATGGTCCTTGCAGTCTGTACCAGCAGCAATGATCCTCTGGTTGTAAAGGATATGACACCTGTTATAATTTCTGTCTGCATCGGGACGCTCGTAATTTTATTGGTGATTGTAACAATAAGTATCATCAAGTGTTGCCTCAAAAAGGAGACGCGGTAACTCTTCTATCTTTCTATCTCTCTATATGTAATTCTGTCTCTCTCTCTCTCTGTCCCTCTGTCTCTCTTTGTCTCTCAGTCTCTCTCTCATATACGTACGGCATATACAATAAAATTAAACAGTCTTATTTGCTCAGAGATCTATATTGCAATAACAAACATCAACTTGTGTTTGTGTCTGTGTGTGTAAATATGATTTGCCAGTTATTGTGATTTATCCTTCCAATAGCAAATATTGGAAAAATACATTGATTTTCAAGTAAAACATTGAATCAGCCATTTTTCCAGTTACTACTTAAATGCAAATTGTACATTTCATGCAAAGGTACTTATCCATTACTCTCAATTAATAGATTTATACTGCTACATTTCGTTATCAATCACACGTGTTAATTAGCTTAATGTTGCAATTAGGAAAGTATGTATCTGACCTTTTCAGAATCACTGGCCATTTTGAAATTAACGCCCCAGTAGCAACAGCCGCCCCGAGGCCATTCGACAAAACTTTGTTATTTTGCAGTCAGAGGAGCCTGCGGGATCATGGAATTCAGACAAATGGAAAGAACGTCTATACCTATAATACAACCGGGAACAATAGACCAGGAACTCCGGGATCTCTGTCCTTTCAAAAGGTTTTCCTAGAAATGGAGTTGCCTGAAAAGTATTAAGTATTCAGTTTTAAAACAGGTTTAGTATCAAAACAGGTTTGCTGAAAAGTATTTTTACATCAAATAATACATTGCCTCTTCTTTTTAAATGCGCCTATTAAAGCCTTTTGTAGGTGAAAAGCTTTTATTATGACATAGTTTAATTATTTTGACTTTCTTCTGAACAGTATTCTTGATTAAATGAAGGGGAATATGTTGAAAATTTCTCTCTTTTGTGAAACACTCCACATATGTCGTTTGATCTTAAAACAAATGAGAGGGTAATATATGGATACTATAAGCCAGGAACTAAATGACTAAGGCATCTATATTTTCTAACATTCTTATAGAAAAGAAAATTTAAATATTCCCTCATGTAATTTGGGTGACTTCATGCAGTATCGTCCTTTTTATAACGGTAAAGAAATTGACCCTTTGTTTTTGACTTTTTATTTTAATTAGGGTGTGATTTTCATTCGCTTTGCTTTGTAATAAAATGTTTTGCATTTTACGTTCTTTGTGTAGAAACATAGTTTATTTTTTATTATGTACATTTTATATTTTTCTGATTTCATCTCTGTTGTTACGTTGTACGTTAACGGTTTTCATTTTAGCTATTTGTCTTCAAGAAAAGAAATTAAGAACTGACAATAACAATGAAAAAATGATGGGTCGCATTTCGGACAATGGACTTCAACGAAATTGTTATTATAAAGATTTATTTGGTTATTACAATCGGTCTATCGTAGTACCATCTCTTTGTCCCTTGTTCTTAGTTTAGTTACTGTGTATATTAAAGTATTACTGATTAACAAGATCGCAGTATTTCGTCAAATAGCTACCTTTGTTAATTAGAGGATATCTAAAATTTATATTATGTTTTTTGTTTCACTTGTTTCGGTGTATGTTTAAAAGCTTCACAAATATAGGATACAACAAGTTACTCGAAACTGTTCACAACTGATCAAAGGTCCTTGACCGCAGCATGTTTTTTTCACATTTAAAAAGAAACGTTTCATTATGCAGATTACAAGCGACAATTTTATTCAACTTTCACTGTTTGGTTTCAAACGAGCTCATTGTAGACAACAATGTACCATGGGAGGATTAGCCATCCTCTTTGGATTGTGTGATTTCTACACAGCAGATTGTATTAACGAATAGTTAAATAAACGAAATTCGATTTGGGGTTTCGTGGTACACTAAGTAAGCAAATTCATCTGCGAATAAACGCTTTTTAAAAGAATTAAGCAAAATGAGACACGTCAGCATGGGATTTAAGGAGACAAGAAGTGTGTTTCAGAAAGGAAGACAGAAATGAGGTATTACAAGAAAGAGCAGTGTAGAAAATTGAATCAAGAAACATATTGTCTAATGTAATTTGGAACTTCCCTACCTAAGTTTTTCTCCGCTTGTGGAAACATTTTAACTTCATTGCAGGTTGTGTGCATTTCATTCATAAAAATAATACTTGGGGTTTTCTTGCTTTTTATTTGATCGAAATATTGTGCTTTTAAAATGTTGCATTGTAATACTGAAATTAGCTAATTTGTCAGTATTATTACTTTGCATTTGTACTCAATCTATTTTAATGTGTCATTAGACGGAACGCCGAAGGCCAAGCAATACTGGTCAAAATCTGAATTTGAAAGGAAAACAGCAGCTAATCCTGAATGGCCTAATATTGGTGTAGACCAGAATTAATGATCTGTTAACTAGCACCTTGTTTTACAACTCTAATTCAGTTTTAGTGTGTTTTTCTTGATTTTGTTTTCGCAATGGTTTATTTTGCGTTCTATACATTGGTTGTGGAATTACATATTGTAGAATACTTTATTTTAAGCAGGATTAATATTCTAATTCCATTTGTAGCTTTTTATTTCCTTGTCCATAAATAATTAGACTATCACTGACAAGAAATCACAAATTACAGGTTGATAAATAGGATGTTCATCAAATTGTTATTACAGAGCTTTCCTTTTTACCTTTTTTTCTTACTCTTTTTCTATCTTGATTTCATCTTTTTGATACTTTTCTTTCTATCTTTTCTTAGCAAATATACTAAGTCTATTCAAATAAAATGTTCCCAGTATATCCATAAGTGACAAAAGGTGGCATCGTTACTTAATTGATTTGCTTTGCTAAGTTTATTCGTTAGACGAAACACCCGAATAAACAGTGTTACTGTTCGACATCCCAATGCAAATGAAAAATAGATGCCATGTCAAATCTAATGTAGAATAACACTGTGTCAATCACAAATGTGTGTGATGAGTACTAGCTTTGTCACCGCCAGGTGATCCTTTTAATATTAATTTTATGTCTGATGTTTTCTTGTATCATTTAAATCATCTCTGTTCTGCTGAAAATAAAGACAAGAGTAATAAATGAACTAGTTCGCTTCGGTCAGAACCTGATATTTCCATGACATTATTTTATTTAAACCAGGAAAAGGTATTGCTAATTAGCAACGAATTCATAAAACGTGGAACTTGATGCAAAAGTCTGCACCTTTGTTGAGCCGAAACATCCGCTATATTAAATGCACAACTTCATTTTTTCCTGCTTACAATTATTGCAAAATATGTCCTTTTGTGAATATTCTTCCTGTAACAATTGCTTCATTATCTTTTCTGATATTTAAATGCGTGATATATTTCTTTTCATTTGAATTTCTTGGGTAAATTTTGAGATGACTTCCAGTCGTCTGTTTCTAAAAAGTGTAGATTTATGATTTTTCAATATTGAGTGTAATAAATTTTAGCCATCTGACTGCATACGAGTTTTTGTAATCCTATTACGTTTGACTTTTTCTTCCTTTTTAACTTCACGTAGAGTAAAATGGGCAATTGTCACAAAGACTATTGTTATAGTATTTAAATAATATATTTCTTTGCAAATTTGATCTCATTTTGGTCTCTCTGAGTGAAGTGAAGAATGATAAAGAGTCAACTTATTAAGAGAGAATACGTACTTTGGGCAATCCTCACTTTACCTCTTAGAATATTATACATGGTTGAACTCAACATATAAGCATACCTGACATGTGCTAAATGACATATAAACATCCACAACAGATACATGTTATTATACTTGGAATGTACGTCTCTATTATATCTTGTTTTGTTTTGTTTTGTTTATCTGAGTTGCCTTTGACAGAGTACCCAACTCCTCCCCCACTACGCCCTTCTCACCTTCAAGAAAACTGCTACAGGGTGTGAATTTCCCATCAGGTAAAGGCCTCTGAAAATTCTTTCATTACGCATAAGCTGTCCCTCTTTAAAATATTAATTTATACTGGATTAAATTGTATTGTCGAAAATGTGTGTAAATTGTTTGATAAAGTATTGGATTACAAGACACGATTCATTTGTACTATAGTGCATATATACAGAAAACAAAATTCTAAATATTCCTTGTAGTAAATTAAACATCGTTTGAACGGCTAATAGCTCTAGACCTATAACTCTAACAGGGATTTAGTTTTCAGCGACATTTTGAATGTATGTTCTCTCTAACGATGGGTAAAATTGCATCGAAAAAGATAAACTTAAAATAGTTATCTCCCACAGTACTTTGAGACATGGCTCATGTTAAATATGCTCGTGTTTGCTGATTTTGTAAATAACGCTAGAGGGATTGTAAGACAATATGTATACAACACATGAAGATAATCATTATACAGGCATGTGATTGCTGTGGGGTAGAATTATGTTGGGTACTGATAACATTAAGATTTCTTAATTTTAATTTATTTTATGAGGTGAACTCTTTTCCAACATCACAAGGTTGTAATATATCAAACAAGGAATAAGACCATAACAATACGTCAATATTCAGTAAAGTGCAGATACATGCTCAAAACAATACATAAGTATTTTTATTGCTGGGACAATGTTCGTAATGAATACTATATTAATGTCGTCCTTTATGCTGCTGTTTATTGAAGTTACGTTTTGTTTGATTCAGAATAATAAAACGAATTTCATTGAGTTGGGGTGGTGCAGGCAACGAAATGCCCCCAAAAGTCATCGTGCTCATGATACTAGACAGAAACTAGAAAAACAAATGAGAATTTGAATACAATAATTGCCAATTGTACGCATTTACAGAATAACGTTAAGATCCTATAATATTTTTTGCAATCATATATGTAAAAAAATCCTTCATTTACACACACTCACACAAAAAACACACGCAAAACATAGAAAAGATGTGTGTGTAAAGCATGAAGCTGTAAACTGTGTACCTTGGATGTGGTCATGTTCTTTAAGACGCTTTAAGTGACGTCCACCGAAATGAAGACATGAATTATTTTGTGTTATCCTATGCTGAAAACCATTATTACCAGAGCTTAGGTAGGGTTCTACTTTATTAAATGCTACGCGATTGTAAGTATAGAAATATAGAATATGTACTCATTCAGCTTATTTTTGGTATTATAAATAATTTGGACTGAAAAAGCACGTGAGATTAACAAGCTGTAAAAAATGAAACCATAATTCTCACAAAAAAAAACTCAGTTGTAAGCTACATGCTACCGAATCAAGCAATTAAATAGCAAGGACATGATATAATATATATTTCCGAGAGCAACAATTTCAGCGCGTAAGAAATTTCATTGATCAGTTGGTGGAAAACATATGCTAATTATTAAACCGTCTTTTTATCTTTTAATATATATATATATATATATATATATATATATATATATATATATATATATATATATAGAGAGAGAGAGAGAGAGAGAGAGAGAGAGAGAGAGAGAGAGAGAGAGAGCAATAC
>JAECUM010050879.1:0-12297 GCA_016617855.1 Megalonaias nervosa | reverse complement strand
TCAATTGCGGGGATTACTTGGGCGGTTCCTAGCCACTGCTTAACTCGGATTCGTTTTGACACTCCAGCTTCCGATATCTCAAGGACCTAGATTTGCCATTATTTTCTTTCAACAGATTCTTGTCTTGTTTTCAAAAAGTGTCAGACCTCAATAGGATAATTGCATTAGAGGTAGATCAAATTTCTCACGGTGAAATCGTTAAGTCCTTATCAGTTCTTCATTAACGCATGTAACGCAATTCTTGTGAACATTATTTTTTATCTAACGTGACGTTTTGGTCAGTATAATATTTAGCTCAAGCTATTTTACCTTGCACTGATTATTCTTTTCATCTTAACGGAGCTGATGACGCACTAAAGAACAGTTGCCATGCCAACACAAATTGCTGTGTTAATCAGAGTGTCATATATTGAATACAGTTTGCTGCACGTAGACGTTTACCTGTTATTTACACAGGCGTGAAAGAAAAAGTGGGGAAAAGAAACATTCACGGTTGTTGAGATCAAATATTTCATGCAGTTAGAAAAAGGCTTTGCGTGCCAAAGCATAGTACGAAAAGAAAATGAAAACGGTATAAACGTGTAAATAAAAAATGTTACGTTTTTATTATTTTTCCATAAGCAAAATTTCGTCATAGAGTAATTGGAGCAATTTTCTAAAAAATATTATTAGAGTTTGTCCTGAAATGTAAAATTTGCGGCATGTGCACATAATACTAAGAGTAGTGTGGTTTTATTTGGTCATTGGAGATGTTGGAACTTCTGATAGAGAAAATAAAATAAAAATGGGAAATATGGTGATCATGTTTTCAGTTAAATATTGAAGTTTTCATTCCGAAAATAAAAATAAAAAGTGACTATGTTATCAGAAAACTCACAGATTTAAACGAAAGAATGAACTAGAACTTTTCGGAAATTAACTCAGTACCAAAACTTACCTTGTCCAATGCAGTTAGCCTTGACTACGTTTTTCCGTCTCAATTTTGTTTTTAAGTGATGTCTGAGGTGTAAACGAGAACTAAATGAATCAAGAATGGTACAAAATTCTATTCGCAAAGTAATAACATGTCGAAGCTTAGTCAGTACGACTAAACGGCCCTCCGATTTATAAACATTATAATTTTGTCTGTCATTTTAGACTGTTTCTGTGTACCTTCATGGCGCCTTACGAATAATTGTCCATCATATTCGATCAAGAACACCAGAAACGAATTTTTAGTATAGTAAGCGTAATTATCACTGCAAACTTCATCGACACCCAAAAAAGTTATTTAACAGATTTTAACGTAAGTCGTGTTTTCACAGAGATTTACTGACATCCAATGAAATCTGACCAGAAAGTTTCTATTTTAAATCAAATAAATAATACATACACCAAATTAAGACTGAGTGATTGATTTGTAGTAGCAGTGATTCACCGACTTGCACAATGCACCAAACAATGCATTCAGCTGAATGTGTCCAAATAAATGGATTTTATAGGGTCACGCAAAACACCGAAATAATACATGTATTGGCAGAATAACGTCACGCACACGAGGGGGAGGAGAAAACTTTTACTAGCATTTAGTACAAGACTAGGCAGATACAGATGATAAAAATCCCAACTGGAATATGCCTCAGTCTCCCCACCAAGGTGGAATATGCCTCAGTCTCCACACCAAGATGGAATATACCTCAGTCTCTCATCCAAGGTTGAATATACCTCAATCTCCACACCAATGTTGAATATACCTCAGTCTCTCCACCAAGGTGGAATATATCTCAGTCTCTCCTCCAAGGTGGAATAAACCTCATTCTCACCTCCAAGCTGGAAAATACCCTAGTCTTTCCTCCAAGGTGGAATATACCTTAGTCTCCCCACCAAGGTGGAATATACATCAGTCTCTCCTCCAAGGTGGAATATATAACTCAGTGTCTCCTCCAAGGTGGAGTATACCTCAGTCTCCCCATCAAGGTGGAATATACCTCAGTCTCTCCTCCAAGATGGAATATATAGCTCAATGTCTCCTCCAAGGTGGAATATACCTCAGTCTCCCCATCAAGGTGGCATAAACCTCAGTCTCCCCATCAAGATGAACCATACCCCAGTCTCCCCACCAAGGTGGAATGTACCTCAGTCTCCCCACCAAGGTGGAAAATACCCCAGTCTCCCCATCAAGATTCTTAATAAGCTACGGCTCTTTAGTCACGAAATGACGTTTGCACAAACTAGACAATGGAACCACATTATTGAAGACCGGACTGTTTAGTATTAATATTATTACCGTACTTCGTGGACGAGGTACTAACATGAGCTTATGTTTGTCTACGGAATACCCGGATGTGATTCACACCCGACGCTTTTTTCAGCCTAAAATAACATATTTTTAAACATGTTCCTTACAGATACGAAAAGTTATTAAATATTCCTCTTATTTAATTCCAGAATTGCTTCTTATCAATGTAGAAATAATAAATGTCGTTTATCTTCATTATCCGATAGTTTCATTTAGATCGTTCGCAATATTAGTTGAACTGATAACTTTTTCCGTTTTCAGCCTCGTTTTTTGTATGTCATATAAGGATATTGTTGCCTTTTTTGGAAACGTCAACATATAGTAGTAAATATGGTATGCACTGAATAACTTAACGTTTTCATTAGCCATATTTCCTGAGAAACATTACTCAGCTGAGATAGTAGATTTTAACCACTTCATCTTTTTGTCTTTTACAGTTTTATTTCTTCACTAAAAGGTATGCGACATCGTAGCCAAGGACTGTTATCCTGATTTCTAAATAAAATTTATATAGTTTTGTCTCGAAACTTCTTTCCTTGTTGTACTTGGTATTAACACATGTTGTGGCGATGTAGTGGTATGAAACGTTTCCTTGAGTATGTTTGAAAATGGTACTCATGCTAATGGCGTTAGATTATTCAGAACCAAGCGAATGGAAAAAAAATATAAGTGAGGGTACTCGTACGTATTGGCTGTTACTCGATGCAGACTATCTATGCGATTAATAATGAGTCGGGCTTAATGATTCGATGGTACTTGGCCGAAATTGGCAAGCCAATGTCATATGCCGGAATAAGTCTCGCGATTGGTTAATCTTGTATGGCGACTGTGTAGTGGATTAAAATCATATCTAGCATCGTTCTACCCGAAGATCTGATGGACATCAATAAAAGATAATTTTCTGCTGACCTTGTGGTTGGCCAATCAAATTCCAACTTTCAAATTTCTGAAAGTGACAAACGTCATTCGGAACATGTAATTACTAACAATAACTCTCTGTCACGTTATGTGAACAATTTTTTTAACAGTTCCTTCTCATGTTTATAAATGTCTTCTGATAGAATTCGTAATTCAAAGTACTTTGGGTAATGTCAATGCGTGTTATGTAATATTACGACTTCAGGCAGATTCTGAAACAAAGAACTACCTGTCCGTGAATTAGCCATTCCGTTATGGTCAAATTCGCGGTTACTTCCTTTGAAGAACCTTATGGGGGCGAGAAACTCTCTTTGCAATTAGCAGTGATGTCACCAGTCGGCTTAGGCTTAGAGGTCGGAAACCCGACATTATAGCACCTCAGTGATACTACCCCAGACGGTTTTCAAAGAGACCACCGGTATCCGATCACAACTAAGATAGCCGAATTGTGGGCGGGTTTCTCACGCAGCCAGACATTATTCTCTTATTTCCATTGTGAAAGAACCAGTGCATTGTCTGGACTTTTGCGAGAGCAGATCGTAGGGAGTTGGAGACATTAGACTGCGCTCCGAGTGCCGAAGTTACGCGCTCGTTAAAAGGGCGGGAACGGGAGTTCTAGGAACTTCGGACGAAATTGGAACAAAGACTTTTGAGGAAGCTTTCCGGGTGGGATCGGACGCCACCCGAAGATTAGAGAAAAGACATGTGCGAGGAAGGAAGGCCGGAGAAGGAAACGAGGGTACGGGAAGTACCGACAAGGAGGGCCGAGAGAATGGAACCGAGGGTACCGAAAGTACCAACAAGGAGGACCGAGAGGACGGAAACGAGGGTACCGGAAGTACCAACAAGGAGAGCCGGGAAACGGAAACAAGGGTACCGGAAGTACCGAAAGGCATACAAGGCGGAAGTTACAGATGAGTAACATAGAAGGGACACGGGAGGGAAACCCTCTCACTTTTAGTTTCGCGGGATGAAATAATTGGCAATTTGGATAGGTCGTATATTGATTAGAAGCAATTGCATTGAAAAATTGTCCTGTACTTGTGGAATACCTTGATATAGTTTATTAAATTGTTATACCTTTCACCATATTAATATTATATTTTAATACAAAGACCGTCGGCTTTGCTGACTGGGGGCTCGGAGCTATTTAACCTTTAAATTGTCCGTCCTTCTCCGGGGTTAGTAATAATTCCGTAGGGGACACGTGACACTCTCCCTTACAGGAATTTGCAAAGCTTTAGCTGATGGATACAACAATAAGAAGTGCTACAGTAAGCATCGGCATTTTTAGGCTTTGCAAAAGCACACATTGACACGCTTTTTTTAAGAATTGTGCTTAATTTAAAATAAGTTCTAAGAGACATATTAAATTAACTTCAGTAATTTATGAACATTAAAAAGTAAAGAGGCTACGTGTTTGGAACTAATATGTTACTCATTACATACAGATGTAACATCAAAGTTGGTCGACGTAGGGATAATGTCCAAAATTTGATAGTAAATCGCCAGATAGCAGATTCGCTTATTTAGTGGCTGTGGCACAGAGTGCCGTCAGATCTCCACGTAGGGCCGTGGAGGACACACGGTACTAATTGTATGGAAAATTGGGAACCAGCCTGAAAATGGGTGAACATAAAATAGTTTACATATGGGTTTGGGTAGCCAGGATTGGCAGATAATGAAAGTTTTTTGTAGGATAAAGAATCTTTTGAGAGCTTATCCTAGTTGTAGCTGAAAAAAAAGAGACATTGTGTTCTTGATGGAATTTCAGTCCTTTAACAGTCTTGAGCTTGGAACACTCATTACGGAAATTAATACCTGACTCTTTGGTGCGGAATTGAAAGCATATGTTTCAAACACATATAAGTCCAGAACATGCCGCGGCTCATATCCTTTTCTCTATAGAGAAGCTGTCATGCATGTTTCATCTATAATGATAAATATACTTTTGATCATGAGCACTCAGAAATTTAAAGTTATTGAATGTTTAATATCATGGTGTTTGCATAGGTTTACTATGGGAACTGAATTAGTACCGTGAGTTCTGGAGATCTGATGTTAATTAGACTGGCATTGTGGTGAACATGCAAAGTAGGGAACCAGTCTAATAGAAATATACGGAGATTCACTGTATCCACTGAGATGGAGTATTCTAGTGTATGTATGTATGTATGTATGTATGTATGTATGCATGCATGCATGCATGCATGCATGCATGCATGTATGAATGTATGTATGCATGCATGCATGCATGCATGTATGTATGTATGTATGTATGTATGTATGGATGCATGCATGCATGTATGTATGTATGAATGAGTTTCTTTATTTCCTCTTCAAATGAGATTTTATTCAGTTAGTTTTAATTATTACATAATAGTAACAGGGAACATTAAGGTGACGTTAATGAATACACAACACACTGAATATGTAACATATTTTACGCAAGTACAATGATTGTCCATTAGTCCTCCGCATCAAAGATTATATTTTCTGCCGAAATTTCATTAATATCGTAACCAGCATGGAAAGCAAGGGAAATACCCAAAAGTATGTTCGATCTTCAAAAATAAGACTTTTTCATAGAACATCCAACAATTTAGACATAATATGAGATATAGAATATAATTAATATTTGCAGTATACCGTCCATATGATTTGAAATATAGTTGTTATAAACTAGTAATGCATACTAAACATGAAGCTATTATATACATGAAATAGTGTAAAAAGTATGTATGTATGCATGCATGTATGTAGGAATCCAAGTATGTATCTCTTTATTTATCTGTGTTGTACAAATGCCTCAAGCTTGCTACTGTCGCTTCAAATACATACAATAGCTGTTTTATATTGCATTTTGTTATTGCTTACATTTGTAAACGTGATATAAATGAAGTTAAATAAATCAGTTGTACATTTTACATGAATATCATGCATCATATTTTTTCGAGACAAGCTACTAAGTAAGAAACGTGTGTCGGATATATACATATGACTCTACCTATATACTAGTTCGTAAGTCTAAAACAACATAGATCCTGATCTACCGTCGCATAATGATCAGGGTCTATGTTGTTTGTTCTACTTATTACTTCTTGCAAATTGCCGACCCAGATCTACCTGCGAATTATGCGACAGCAGATTTGGGTCTGTCCAGGTTGCAAATGAACTTCACTTTTAAGCGAGTATATACATAAATCTACTGATATTGTGTGTTTTGTATCTAGTAATAATTCTGGAATTCCAGACATTTATTATTTTCTTTATCTTTTGTTCCTAATAAAGGAATCAAATTATTGTGAAATTTGTGTCGTCCATACTTTTAAGCAGCACTTAGGGATGATCCAGTTGTGCAATATTAAACCTAATTTAAATCCAGACGTTGACTTATCTTAATTGATATAATCTCATACGTGCAGCAGGACTGATGTACTTGGTCTTGTGGAGTTTAACGCTATGTTTCAGTCCATGATTGGTTATACATGGAGGCCAGTGTATTTTGCGGATGAAGAACCCTTTAAGACCACAGGAAAAAAAAATCAAATACCCACGGGAAATTATTGGCAAGTTTTCTCACATACCCACTTTGGTATAATCGAGACTCGAACTCGTTCGGACAGATATCAGACGTGTGAGTGATCCGCAAAAGGCGAAACGCCTTGGAGCACTCGGTCACTAGGGCCTAAAGATTAGACAAATACATGTTTATCGTATGCAGATAGTTACACCGAGTTGTGAAGTATTATGGACTATCTCAAGGCAATAATGTTTTATCACAGTAGTCTGTGACCAAACAATTTATTATAAAAACACAAAGGACACACACACACACCTACATATACACACACGACATATATGCACCCACCCACCCGCCCACACATTTAAACACACCACACGCATGCACACACATACGCCCCAACACACACACATATAATCGTAAAATTATAGTTAAGTCAAATTATATAATCGTGCATGACTTTGCCCGACGGAAATAGTTTCTAAAATTAGCATCGTTAAGAAATCGCATTATTTCTAAAGTTAGCATCGTTAAGAAATCGCATTAGATGGATTTCTCACATACACCATAGCACGCAATGTTATATACCATGGCGTTATAACACGTTTAAATCTTGTAAGGAGATAACATTCCTTCAAATGATTTCTTCGTTTAATTTTAAACAATATCCACTCGGAACAAGAACATAATATCTAGATCGAATTATACATTGTGGAGTTTAATTGATAGCACATTGATTTAGAACTCGTAAACTATAACAATCTCGAAAATAATTCGCTTTATCAGTATCGACGGCGATAAACTTTAAGTCCATGTAACATCTTGCCGTCAATTTGCAACTTCGAGATAAATAGTATGGCTCCTATCCCTAATGCAATTCGAATCATCTCGTTTATATATGGAACAACTATTGAAGTTGCAAATGTATCAAACTATTTTTTCATTCATACTTTATCTGTCAATCCAATCGTCGAAATATCCAAGGTGTTCCGATTAAAATAAAGTTTCTTGTTTGCAAAGAAATTTCCGGGAACAAAAAGTGTGATTTTTCTGTAAATTACTGAACCAACATACTTCAAAGGCCTTTTTTATTCTCTCAGAAATACCCGAATGCTTGCCTTCCTGTGTATAGATTAAGTCTCTGGAATGAATACAAGTATCAACACTTGAATGTAAAAACAACCGGTTTATACGTTTGTTTTACTATTGCGTCTGAAATGTTATTTATGCAGAAACCTACCAATGTGAGGTTTGAAATGTTGTCTATACAGAAACCTATCCATGTGAACTTTGAAATGTTATGTATGCAGAAAAATACACATGTAAGGTTTGAATGTTGATTATGCATGGACCTACACATGTGAAGTTTGAAATGCTATCTACGCAGAAAAGTACCCATGTGAGGTTTGAAATGTTGATTATGCAGAAACCTACACATGTGGGGTTTGAAATGTTGATTATGCAGAAACCTACACTAGTGAGGTTTGAAATGTTGATTATGCAGAAACCTACACTAGTGAGGTTTGAAATGTTGCTGATGCAGAAAAGTACCCATGTGAGGTTTGAAATGTTATCTATGCAGAAACCTACCCATGTGAGGTTTGAAGTGTATCTTTATGTGCGCATTGAGATCATGTGTTTAGATGTTTTGGCAATTGAAATGATTTTGTGAGCTTTATGGACCATGACACGTTTTTTGTCTGCATTGAGGGAGGTTTACGTGTTTTATAAACATTTGCTCTTTTTATGCCCCTAACTTGTAGCTATTGAAGGCCAAGGGTCATTCAAACTTCATTTATCAACCACGGGCTTGTGTTTATTCAGACTTAACTGTCACCAAGCACTGACAACAGTCAGGTCGGGCTAAGAAAATCGGTGGATTTCAGCTGAGAATAAAAAATATCACCGTTTAAGAAGGTATTTCGGCAATTACGAGCTGAAATAAGTAGAATATTGCCATTCATATGATAGAACGGTATATACCCCAAATGATACAATGGTACATACCCCATATGATATAACGGTACGTACCCCATATGATAGAACGGTACATAACCATATGAAAGAACAGTACATAACCCATATGACAGAATTGTACATAACCCCATACGACGGATCGGTACATACCCCATATGATAGAACGGTACACAGTCCAAATAATATAACTGTACATACCCCATATGATATAACGGTATATACCCTATATGATAGAACGGTACAAACCAAAAGACAGAAGGGTATATAATCCATATGAGAGAACGGTACATAACCCCATACGATGGAATGGTACATACCCCATATGATGGAATGGTATATACCCCATTTGATAGAACGGTACATACCCCATATAGCAGAACGGTATATACCCCATATGACTGAACGGTACATAACCACATACGCCGGAATCGTACATACCGCATATGATGGAATGGTACATATCCCATATGATGGAATGGTATATCCCTTAATGCACCATACATATCAATTGTATATATTTGCCTTCTTATATTTATATGTGTATTTATTGCTTCCTTCACGAAAGAACACCAAATTTAGCCAATGGCGGCGTGAAGTGGTGGAGGTGGTGGTGGTGTTGGTGGTGGGGCAATTGCCCTCTTATGCCAGGCAAATGGGGCGCCATCCGGAGTTGGGACTTTTTCATCGCAAGTTTCATCGTATTTGACATTCACCTTAGTATAACGGGGGAATTCTTAAAAAAACTTTACGGGGGGGGGGGGAGGGCAGCTAGCATAAAACTGTTCTTGGTAGTAGGGGCCCCACACTAAAGAATATTGCCCCCGTGCGCCTCGAACCATCGACCCCCAACCCCAAGTCATTTTACTTCACCAGTTAATATTGGGCAATTTACATTTTTGAACAGGTAGATATTTTCTGTAAAACTCACATGTAGTGTTGTTTGTAGATTGCTCTGCAGACCAACATAAAAAAGTCCAGATAATTCATAATTTAAGAAAAATGTGTAAACTTCATATAATGGCATCGAAATCTAATCAGGTAATCAACATATACATATATGCATGTACATCAAATTTATTTTGCCTATTTCAGATGGGATTTGCTTAACCATGCTAACAATGCTCTGGTAGAAGGAAGTTGAATAATGATTTAAAATTGAAATATGGCCGTAATGTTCTTTCAGTCTTAACCTGTCATTTAAATATGAATATAAAATATACCTACCAGATTTCATCTGCCAATGTGTTGTGCTTTTAGCTTTATTATTAGTCAAGCGTCAATAAAAGCTGTCCGAAAAAAGATAAAATAAAATGACAAAAATGACCAAATAAAATAATTAGAAAATGACGTAATTGTATAAAAATCTGATCAAATAATCTACAAACAGATCTGAAAATGCAGTGACATTTACAATATCCACCTGAAGCTATTTTTACTTAATCGTGTTAGCAAGGATTTTATCAAAAGCACAGGTAAGCAAACATGTTAAAATGAGCTTTTAAAAAGAAAAGAAAAGAAAATTACTGTAATATCCTAAGATTCTTACCAGGTCATTTATTTGTGACCTTTGTAAAGTATATAAAATTTTATGGCTCTCAATAATTTTTGTGCTATCGCACGATAACCGAATTGGGAAGATCAACAACAAAACAATAAGCTGATGATTGTTTGTAAGGATGAAGGCAAAGTTCCCCCCAAGGCCAAATGAAGGATCACCTTAAAATGCCCGGATGTACAAACTGTCCTATATGATACGACAACATGTAATTTCAAAGTTTCGTGATGCATCTATGTATTTCATATTGTTATAAAGATCTGGATGGAGGAAGCAATACTAATCAAATAAACATCGTGCTTTGCATATGCTTTTCTTTTTTTCTTTTTTTTTCAGGAATGCAGCGAGGTATAGAGAGAATTAACTTGCATATGAGATTGCAATCCATCTCCATGGATCCCAATTCAACTCTGCTACACGAAATAAATAATAAAGGAAGTATAGAAAATAATTTTCTAGATATGTATGCAGCCAAACTGTAGTAAGAATCAAATCAATGGTCCTGGTGTTTTGTGCATTGGACCCTTAAGTACTTATCATCATGCAATTGGCAGGCATGAATGGCATTTAATATTAAGATAAATGTTTGAAAATTAAGACTTTTTAAATAGAAATAACTGGAAAAAAAAAAAAAAAACGTGAGAGCAAGCCACTTTCCGCTTATTTATATCGGCTGAGGAAGTATGAATACAATACAACAGTGGCATTCATCTATTATACATATGTTTTATTTTTTTATTTTATTTTCTAATAAAGACTAAAATAAAACAGCGAACACGTGCACCACACGATATAGATTAAACACGTGTACCAGTCTGATTAAAATCGTGATCTCGGACATAACGGGAATCTGACAGACACCGATAAAATGTCATGCCCTGCTGACCTTTGAAATTCCAGACCCACATTATTTTAGTAGTTTATCAGAGATAAAGCGTTGAATTTCGAGCTAGAAAGAGCTATTGTTAGTACTTGTTCATAATGACGTTTTTCACTTTCGGAAATGTTAAAGCTGTAATTTGATTGGTGAATCACAAGGTCAACAGAATATTATCAGATATCGGTGTCCATCGGATCAATTTTTTTAAAAGTATATATTGATTTTAATAGTATAAAACATACACTGCATCATAAAGTTTTTTCCCTCCATTAGAGATGTATTCCTCAAAAGAATAAAATAAAAACCATACAAATATTAGTTAGAATTTTCAGTTTCTACACTACATAATCAATTATATTTTTGACAACAGCTGAGCACAAGATCATTTATTTAAAAAAAAAAATTTAAATAAATGGAAATTTCAGTTTCTTTATCACATCATATGGCAATATCGATCACTTTTAAAAGCTGTGTAACATATAAAACGTAAGAAGCAAGCTCCTATCTTAATATCGTTGTTTATAATCTCAGGTTTATGACGCTAACAACTAGCTGTCAAATATAAACGTCTTTCTCTTTTTGGGGGGCATATTTAGGCTAAAAAATCGGATATATCTATTTGAAACCAAATCATCTTTTCTGTATATCAATAATTTAATTTGTGTTTACACACATAGAAATTAGGCTAGATATACGAGATCAATTCCACACTTTCGCGTAATCTCCATTTTCCAAGGGGAAAAAAAAAATCACAAGATTGTTGAGATCTATTACAATGAGGGGCATCGGCCGGTTGTCATCCTGATCAATACTTTCTAAATCTTCGAAGCAGATATGCACAGCAGATTAAACCCACCAATGACGTAAGTGTCATTTGGTTCCCTGTACTAATAGTTTAGTTCACTAACCTTGTAATGACACAACCAGTCCAGAAAATCAATACGCGCTCCATCAGCGACAGACAGCTGTACATTCTTTTGGGGGGGGGGGGGCACCAGACAGATGCCCCCCCCATTTCCCTTCCCCCCCAAAAAAGGTTTTTATGTTTAAATGTATCCCCCTCAGAGATGTTGCAAGTGTATCTATTTTAAAACAGAATTTTGATCCCAGTTTTGTGTGGGGTATTCTTTTATTCCCTAGTGTTATCTAAAAATGAGTTTCCCTCT
>JAECUM010050878.1:0-18553 GCA_016617855.1 Megalonaias nervosa | reverse complement strand
TATATATATATATATATATATATATATATATATATATATATGGCTTTTGTGGTAGCTGTTTGTATGGTTTATATTTTTCTTCTTGTGTTTGATTGTCTTTGCACATAGTAGTTGAAAATTGAACATAGTTATTAAAAAAATGCATTTCTGTTCTCTGCACAAAAAGATACTTATGGATATTATAAACATATCAATCTATTTCAAATACCTTTTGCGTATGAAGCAGATGACGAGGATAGTCACAACAATTAGCACAACTGTCCCTGTCAAACTGACAGTTGCGATTAAAATTTGCGTCTGATTATTGTTGCCGTTTGTCGCATCGTGTTTTGTATAAATGTCTCGTTTTGAAGAAGTGACAAGGCTGCTGTACGACATGTTTTCTGTTCTTGTTTGAACTGTTGATGTCTTGCTTTGCCCGGTGGTGAAAGATGTTGTGGCAATGCTGGTAGGTGAATACGTTGTGGTAGTGCTGGTCGGTGAAGGCGTTGTGGCAGTGCCAGAAGGTAAAGACGTTGTGTTAGTGCTGGTCGGTGAAGACACTGTGGTGGTATCGGTAAATAGAGACGATATGGTAGTGCTGGTCGGTGAAGACACTGTGGTGGTATTGGCAAGTAAAGACGATGTGATAGTGCTGATAGGTAAAGATGATGTGGTACTGCTGGTACGTAGATACGTTGTGGTAGTGCTAGAACGTAGAGATGTTTTGGAAATACTGGTAGGGGAAGACATTCTGTAAATGATAGCAGGCAATGACGTTATATTGGTGCTGGTAAGTAAAGAATTTCCGATAGTACTGGTAGGTGCAGAAGTTATGATAGTACTGGTAGCTGAAGATACTGAGGTAATATTGGTAGTGGACGAATTCATGGTAGTACTTTTAGTTGAAGGCATTATGATAGTAATGCTAGCTAAAACCTTTGTGGTAGTACTGGTAGGTGAAGACAATGTAGTAGTACTGGTAGTAATGATGGGTGAAAACAAAGCGGCAGTACTGGTAGGTAAAGACAATGTGGTAATACTGGTAGATGAAGACAGTGTAGTACTGGTAGGTGAAGATAATGTGGTAGCACTGGAAGATAAAACACTTCTTATAGTGCTGATGGCTGAAGAGGTCGTGGTACTGGTAGATGTCGACTTTGTGGTAATACTGGTGGTAGAAAATGTGCTGGTTCCGGAAAGTGAAGATATTTTAACAGTGCCGGTAGCTGAAGCAGTTGGGCTAGTTTTGACACTTGTAGAACTTGCGGTAGAGGAGGCCTTTGCTTGTGCAACTGCAATACACAAATAATTTCATTATGTATTATTGTGCAACTGCAATACACAAATAATTTCATTATGTATTGTCAAGCAAAACGCTATCAGGAAATTGGTTAGTAAGCAAAAACACCAGGAACATAAGCAAGAGTAACTAAAAGTCACATAAATGTTCAAATTGAATTACAAAAATATAATTGCTTTCCTCACCATTAGAACACGTTTTTCCATCTTTACTCATCGAAACCCCGTCTTCGCATGTACAGTTCCTACCATGCATGGTTGGAAGGCAAAATGTGCTACAGTTGCCATTGTTTAGCAAACAAAGAGCATTTCCTGGTTAAAACGAGAAAAGTAATAAAATAAATTGAACTATTAAAGTTTTCAATTCTATTAATTTTTATAAACAAAATAAGCAAATTGATATATTATTTGCTTATAGCCAATAATTTAAAATTGGGATGTATATCACAATGTGAAGAACATAGATCCTATGATCGATGACCCATAGCCATTTACATCATGGGCTATCGTTTAACTAAACAATGAACATTGCACCTCGGAGAAAGTACGCGTAAAGAATTTCTAGGTATATAAACTGAAAAGTGCACAATATTCTAATCCATATAATCAGTAATATTATACAAAATAGAAACTTAGACGTAAACTAATTGATGTATTATTTTATGTACGTATCATTATAATAATAGTACATAAATCTGATGGGCACGTCCATTTTTAAAAGTTAAAGAAGATACAGTTACAAGTTTTTTGGGTGACTTTTATTATTTAGTAGCTAAACACATACTCGGTTGACTATCTGCCGTATAGATTTCCAAAGCATCCAGCCGACCGAATTCTGGATATTCAAACAAATGCACAGTTTGATTCGGCTGAGACAACACCAGCTTTGTTATGTACCTGGAGAAAATATATATGGCAATTAACGAGTGAACCTCTACGCGTTGAAATTTGTAGCGTAAAATGTATAATATAAATGACTTTCAAAGTGAATAAAACTTTTCGCCAGGTATATTTTCCTTATCAATGAATATGTTATGAAATCTTTTCGGCGCTAAATATTATTTGTTATTGCCACCGTGTTATCTGTAATTCCTTATCTGGCAGCGCCATCTGCAGGCAGTATCAAATGCATATGTGACAAACCTGTTACAGTACAATTATTTTAGGGTATTATAATAACTAAAACTATACATCAGACGGCAACCTGTCAACCTTTTCTTTTCCCATTGTAGCTAATGGATTTTACGTAGGAGACCACGAACGCTTATTCTCCAGCAGAGTGGATGCACATGGAGAAGTAAACACATCCACCTGATACATAAAAATGTGATCGTTCCTGTTTAATATTTGTAAATCTATGTGTCATATTCCTGTCAACCGCCGATCATGCTTTTCTATTATTTGATGTCTTTGTTTTCAATTGTGAATTCTTTCTGAATTCATTATAAATCAACATTATTGTTAGGAGTGTTCATCAGATTTTCGAATGCATAACATACTTCTCACATTTTTAAAATATATGATGAAGTCTGTGAATAAAACTATTCCTCTGTTGCCAAGTGGGTGATTAGCCAAACTTTATCGTGTTCATCGCATAACACACATCATAAAATTTACCTGTGTGTATACTCGATATCGATTTGTTTGGCAATACAGAACGGGGAAGATCTTCATTGACAATATGCTATGACATCCTCAGATTTTGTATATGATGTCATATTATTAGAGGATCTTGAATTAGTGTCCATTTCAAATAAACGTTCTAAAAACAGTTAAATAATTTCTGCCTCCAGCGATACATGGCTAGCTATTAATTGGAGTTGTTTAACTCGATTCAAGGATACAATTTTGTTATACGGGTAACAATGCACTTATCAAATGACCTAACTTAATGATCTCATTTCGTTACAGAAGCAAACGGTAACAAACAAACAAACAAATAAAAGACCATCCCCTCAAAAATCCTAATACATCCATCAAAGAAAAGCCACAACAAAACAACGAACCACGATATAGTTTCCGGAAATGACTCTGAAAACCCTTTGGGTGTTTCAGAAATTAGGCAACTTATTGGAATTAAGTCATGAAGATATTGTGACATTAATGGATATATCAGGTCATTTAATAAATGTTTTATTACCTGGCCTTTGTACCCATAATGACATATTATTTATATCTAAACATCTCTTACATCAAGCACTAATCGAAATATAGCACAGAATATAATATCGTGCATCGTAATTACAATTTACTTGAAACTGAGCAATGATATATCAAAATTATTCCTGAAAACTATGAAATAAATTCTAATGCTTTTCCGACATTGGCTCAATTGAATAAGTACAATCGTGCAAATTTATTCCGTCGTTTGTGCTTAAGCATGTCCGTTTCAGAATGTATTGGTTTTCATCGTCACGATTATCGAAAAATCTTTTCTAATCTTACTTTCGGAAATAATTTAATAACAATGTATAAATTACACATAAATGGCATACTCATAATTATTCCAAGATTTATAAAAGTGGCATACACACAGAACTTCAAGATTTACAAAAGTGGCATACAAGTTTACTCAAAGATTTATTAAGATGCCAGTCTTACGGATCTCTATTCTCTCGACGCTGTTGAATAGATTTACACTCGAGGATATCATGCCCTTTTTAATCAAGAACAAAATGTTCATCTATATAAATGTTTGCACTTACTGTTTATTCCATGCGGTATAATAAAGGCTTCCAGATTTCTCATATGCAATGTCCATAAGATGGGCACCAGAATCAACGAATATTATCTTTCTGTTGCTTCCATCTAGTTCACAAGATTCAATTCTGTCCGTGTGACCGTCGGACCAGTATAACCTTCCACCTGTAATAAGTCTGGTAAAACTATACTTTACTGTTGAAGATTTAAAAATATAACCTTTACTACTAAATTTATATTAAACGCTTTTCATGCTGCTTTTCCATCCAACAAAACAATAAACATGAAATTTTCGCTTCAGTAATACATGTTTAGCTAGTTAATGAAGTTTAAAATGCACCAACACTGCCTTCGATCTTTATATTTTTAAATTAAATTATAAAAGCAACGCTACTTTCTCTATGAGTTGCCACTTCGTGCATGGTCTTTGTTCGTTTGTTGTGTTCAGTACTTTCTCTAGGCTCGGCTTTACTGGAACCTTCCTGATTTGTGTGTCTCCGCCTTGTAAACTACAATGATATGAAATAAGTAAAAAAACAACCGGGGATCGAAGCTTTCTGGACTTTTGTGAATTGACTGATGTTGCTTAACGTCATGGGGACGTGGCCTACGTAAAGTAGTGTTACTAAGTTGTGAGAAATATTTATTCATACTGTCACTGAATTAAGAACTAATGGCTCTAAAATATGGATATAGTTCAGCAGAAAAATAGTTGTTTTCATTGTTGCAATTTTGAAAAATCCAAATGTTCGTAAGCTCATTGGTTCAACTTGTTTAATATAATTTTCCTTACAAGCGGAGACCCGCAATTCACGCAAATACAAAGATAAAGGTTGATGGGTAGTCGATTAACTAAGTGCCATTATCATTCTCATAAGCTGTTTCAAATGGTCAATAATGTACTTAATTCAGAAAAATATTGTGAAGAATTATTGAAGGCTAGATATACAGACCAAAGCGAAGAAAGACTGAGGAACACGCACGTAACGTTTGAAATGTATACCTCTCCTGATGTAATAACATCGATTCTAAAATACAAAATAAATAAAATTCGGAATAAAATTCGGAATGAATGCGTTTTTCCACTTTGCTATCTAAGTACTAAAGAGCGTTATCTTTTCTCTCAGGCTATGACTGCGTACTTCTATGACTACGTGGCACGATTACATCGAACTGAGCGTTACTTTCGACAAACACGCCTGCAAAAGAGATATCTATTCAAGCGTCTAACGGCTTACACTCTTGCAGAATATATTGCAGTCTTAAGACTGTTTTGAACCTTCGGTCACTTAAACCTTTGTACCCTGTCTATGTGCATTAGTACATGGTTGTGTTTGCTGGATTCCTCATGATTCTATTGTCAAAGATCAAATTCCAATCAAAACCAAGGGAAAAGGAATCAGACTTTACATTGTCGGGTCAGATGCATTTCATTGTGAAGTCATATGTATCTCATCTATCAAAATTGCAACATAATCAAGTAAATACTTTATTACTAAGAAAAATATGTCCGTTCTGCACTAAACAAAAAGTTCGTATCAAATTCAATCTAAACCGAGCGTCAAGTGATTATCATTCTCTGCGTTATTTTTAAGGTGACATTTTTAGCGTGAAATACCTAAGGCAGGTATGCCACTTTGGGCAGAATTGTATTTATTGTTAAAGATAAATGCCTCTTTTTCTCTTTAATTTGCATGAGACAAGACATCTTCATTGACACACACCAGTTACATCCCCCGTTGATCGGGCAGATTTCTATAATATCCTCCAAATCTCATCGTTTTGCTTTAACTGTTTGATTTTATCATCGCTGGTCGATAAGAAACCTTTTATCAACTGTTGTTAATGCTACGTATAATCATTTCTATGGCGTTAAATAACCAAAACAGTGCTGGTGCGCCGTAAAACTAAAATCAATCATCAATCAGTTCTCAACTTGTTTGGTAGCTGAAGACGAATAATTTAATATCTCCTTTTCAAAGTGCGATCGATATGGCCTTAGTACCAATGACCATCTGGGTAGACTGGAAACTTTTACTCGCGATGCTTTTATCAAGAAGGAACATTTAGTGGCAGTTTTCTTCGATTGAGAAAAGGCCTATGATACAACATGGAAATACGGAATAATGAATAACCTGCACGATCTGGGTCTATAAGGCCATCTGTACTCTTTTATATCGAACTTTCTTTAAACAGAGAATTCAATGTAGGCGTGGATTCCACCCGCTCTAATATGTTCAAACAAGAGATAGTTGTGCCCCAGGGCAGGATTGGCTTCTGGAGTTCTTTGCTCCCTATACCTTGATGATTTCCTCATATGTTATCGATCAAAGCACATGCATACACTGAAAGAAAACTACAACAAAATATAAAGAAGATTAAAAGTTGGGCCAATGCCAATGGTCTCAAATTTTTAAAATAAAAAGCAGTATGTCATCATTTCTGTCGGTTGCGAAGAGTTCATGATGATCCTAAACTCACGCTGGACGGAACAACTATGCCAGTCGTTGAGGAAAAGATTTTAGGTATGTTCTGGGATAGAAAGCTCACTTTTATTCCAGACATAAAGAACTTACAATCTAAACCCTGAAATCTCTTGATTTACTTAAGTAGTAGCGCACACTGTCTGGAGTGCTGATAGAAAAGTCATCCTCAATTTATGTAGAATTTCTACTCGCTTCAAACTGAACTATGGTTGCGTTGTTTATGGTTCAGCCAGAAAGTCATACTTAAAAATGTTTGACCATAATCACCATCATGAAATAAGAATCGCTCTAGGAGCATTTAGGACACCCCCATATGAAATCCTTCCCGCTGAAACGAACGAACGGCCTTTATGACATCGCATAGAAATGCTTTCTTTACAGTATGCTCTAAAAATTAAAATCAAACCCACTGAACCCTGCTTTTTCAAACAATTAACCAAAATAAACCAAATGCCATACCTTCTTCTGGTATTAGAATAGCATCCAGCCTTCAAAATACAAAAATTGAGCTTTCTAAATTACAGGGGACGTCCATCTCCGAAACACCTCTCTGGTTACTTAACCAACCAATTGCACTTTTCACGCGAAACGATGGAAAAAGAATCTCTGTCAAGCCCTTCCATCTTTCAGAACTCTAATCAGGAACTCCTTGCCTAATTAAGAACTACACATTAATTTATACTGATGAGACAGAGGATGAGGAAAAGGCTGCTGCAGTCTTCGTAATGTAGATCACATAACAAAAGTTCACAATCAAACGGTGCTTCGATTTTTGCAGCCGAAACACACACATACACACACACACACACACACACACACACACATATATATATATATATATATATATATATATATATATATATATATATCCGCAACAAGTTGATATAAACTAGTTGAAACATAATACATTTGGAGGTTTAATTTCTGTAGAAACAGCCATGTAAAGTTTTGCAAACACTACGGTTTTTCTGTTTTATTTGTTTGTCTTGTCTATGTTTTGTATATGCCTTTGAAAATGACTCATTAAGAGTCGAAAGCGGTCAGGCTAGTTAGATACTAGTTTTGCACTGTTCGTTGTCAGTTTATTGCATTTATATATATAAAGAATACAAATCATATGGCGAATAACAGTCCTTTCCAGTGCATTGGATCCAGCAAGGGATCACTTATGTCAGGGATTGATTAAGATAAATGCAATAAACTGACAACGAACAGTGCAAAACTAGTATCTAACTAGCCTGACCGCTTTCGACTCTTAATGAGTCTTTTTCAAAGACATATACAAAACATAGACAAGACAAACAAATAAAACAGAAAAACCGTAGTGTTTGCAAAACTTTACATGGCTGTTTCTACAGAAATTAAACCTCCAAATGTATTATGTTTCAACTAGTTTATATCAACTTGTTGCGGATACTGGAAATTATTTGTAGAGAGAGAGAGAGAGAGAGAGAGAGAGAGAGAGAGAGAGAGAGGTAATAATGCAGAGAAAAAATAACATTTATAACGTGGTACATGTACCTGAGTAATCGATCGTAAGCCCATTTGGCCACGTAATACCAGTGGTAATAAGATTGATTCCGTTCCGACCATCCATTTCGGCCATTCCAATGTGTGGATTAGACCCATGATCAGTCCAGAACATTAGGCTGGCGATAAAAAACATCATAATGTTAAGTTGAAAATGGTAAAAATATCTTGCTTTGCTTAGAAAACTGAGTGATTCCGATTGTAATAATGACAACCTCAGTAAACTGAGGTTTGTTTAGAAAAGACAGAAGGAATTTGAATCACAGTCTGCAAATATGGCAACAGTAATATAACCATTTAAATAAGATATCAACATCTCATTTGACTTTACCCGTTACTACGTGCTTAAGTAACAACTCACATAATGTCGCAATATAACTAGTTGCATTATTTTAAACAGTTAACCAATAATTCGAGTAAATTACTGATTTATATGATTTTGAATTATACTCTAATGTATGTCCTGAGACTGCATTAGTTTCTAAGCTAAGTAGACCATATTCTGTTTAATTGTAGACATTGAAGGGTAAATGTCAACTGATACCAACTTTTAAATAAACAATGCAATAGGGAGACTTATAAGGTTTTCCCAGTATTTAAAAGTTCAGGCTAGTGAAAATGTACAAGTTATTCCTCTATATATTCCTCAGAATTTTGTTTTTTTGTGATACAAAGTCAATTTTGCGTGGAAAAAATAATCATGCTTACACAAGGACATATAACACACATAAATACATATATATTTCCTCAGTGGGAGAGAAAGTAGTTGGTGGGGTGATATTGCCACTGTGTTGGTACCACTTTTATCGCAGATGCATTTCAGTATCTCACTATGTAATAATTTGCAGCACACAAGCAAGCTGTTAAAAATTGTAACTATTTGCAGAGAAAACTGAGCTGGATTTTCTAAATTCTAAATTGTATCGCATACTTGTTCATGAAAACGTTGAGAAAATAAGACAGTTTTTTGAAAACAGGAAAACATTTAATTTTTCCGCCTGGTTATACAGAGAGAGAGAGAGAGAGAGAGAGAGAGAGAGAGAGAGAGAGAGAGAGAGCTAATGTCTTATGCAACACAGGAAAGGGTGACAAGACGGTACGGTAAGCAATCAATACGGTATGGTACGAAAAGGGACTGTAGTAATAGGAAGACCGTTTAGAATTATACGGAATTTTTTGACGACCCTTTGAGCACATTTTACTTATATCATGCCGTGGAAATGAAGCGAAGTGCCTTTCTGTTGGATGCACCGAAACAGATTAAGATGCTTCTCTAGATGGATATTGGAAATGCAACCCTTGAGTTACGAGTTCGACTATATGCCGAATGAGCTCAAGCGACCACCTTATCATAGGCACGAAAACTTATGCTGCTCCATTACTCGTACATGAACTGAATGGGTGTTTTCAATGTTTAAACCAAAATATAATTTATAAGGAATCGATTAACTTTGTTAAATCTGACGAAAAGCAGAAAACTGATTTTTAATAATTACGCTTCGAGACGCTGGTCCACTAACCTGAAACAGTATGAAATGAGAAGCGAACAGATGCTCTTTGGGCGGTTAAAATTAGTATGACTCAGAAACCTAAGTGAGGGTCTGGAATCTATAAAGAACGGCATGGAAACAGTGTAGCAAGAAACTCTTACACGAGGAATCTATAAAGAACGGCATGGAAACAGTGTAGGAAGAAACTTTTACACTAGGAATCTATAAAGAACGGCATGGAAACAGTGTAGCAAGAAACTCTTACACTAGGAATCTATAAAGAACGGCATGGAAACAGTGTAGCAAGAAACTCGTACACTAGGAATCTATAAAGAACGGCATGGAAACAGTGTAGCAAGAAACTCTTACACGAAAATGTCGTAGAAGACTTTGAAAGTAGTACTAATTTTAAAAATTAAGTCGAGTTTTAAATGCAGCTTGATGGAATTGAAAGACAGTGCAGTATCTATTAAGGCGACTAGAAAATTAGATACTGAGTATTACGTACCTTCTTACCACGTGTATAACACAACTTGTTTACTCTGGTAAATTCTGTTACAAGAGACTAAGCTGACGTCGTTTGATTGATCTATGTAACAGGCACTTCTGTAGAGATATTAACTGTACCAAGTTGCTTCAAAGGCGATGACTAACACAATTGTCTATTTAAGTAACGAATTATCTTTTAAGTAAAGCATCAGCGTCCTTAATATGAATCCCAGAGTTGTAACTAAACGATCGTCAGATATTAATTGCAGGAAGTTTGACATGAATTTGAATGTTTATTATCGTAACAAACATACCCTTCAGATGGGTGTACAACTATAGCTCTCGGCTTCTCAAGACCTGTGATGAGTCTTTTGTGAAGAGCAGCAACAGAAAGGACAGAGATGTATCCGCTTCGGGGATTCACAAGCTCATTTACACCTACCGCTGTGTAGTAGATGTTTCCCGTCGAAAAGTCGATGGCAAACCTATCCGGATACGTGCTGTAACTGTCTGAGGACATACAAATGTATCTTTTGATTGAATATATATGATTTTATTTATTGAAATACTTACTGTCTTTTTTCAATTTAATCAGTTTTGCTTATTGTTGCAATTTATTCAACACATGGAAAAGTACATTTTTGTACAGGTAAAAGTGTTTTTTTTTCCGTATCGTAAACTACATGATTAGTATATGATTATATCTTTAAAGCGATCTCGTTGTGCCATTTTGTCTTGTGCAATTGGTGCAGGCTATACCGTGTTAGAAGAATTTTGTGCCTAGCATCAGAGGATATATCTTTCGTTTAATAAAGTGGCATCGCAAAGTGTGATATTTGTGTGTTAAGTGTCATAGCAATAATATTTAGGATGTTTTCTGAATCTTTAAAAGGGAAGGAAAGTGAGCACCAGTGGTTAGCTATGTCTTAAACGTGCTCTGTTTACAATATTAAAACAAAAACAAAGAGAAACAACCACTGTAAAATAATTATATTTCATCCTACACAATTTTTTAATTCTTTCCAAAATTCTAAAATTGTTGCCAGGGATACAGCTGTATCATGAGACTTCCATGATGGACATAGATTTCTAAAAAGTTTGTATTGCTTATTATTGTTTTTCTAAGATTTTAAGTAATTTTAATATTATTTTCAAACTAATCAATGACCATAATGTCGTCATTTGCTTTGCAAATATTTCCTGTAATTTCTCGGTTTCCACTTTCCCTTTCTCCTTTTCTCTCCCTACTGAGTACCAACCTCCTGTTGCAAACAGAAACATTTCCGCCGAACCATTAATGCCCACACTGAAGATTTGTTGTTCTAATGACGAGCCCCAGATAATTGTTTTCCTGATATGATCGTAAGCAATTCCTGATGGATTTGTAATCTTCTTGATGTCCACCGCCTGAACAGTATTGGTGTCAAGCGATAATTGATATATCACGCCATGAGTCCAATCCGAAACCAGTATAAAGTTACTGTACACAGGAGCTGCATATGTAAAGAGAAAGAATTTAAAATTATTGACACAGCAAAATAAAATTGGATTTAATTAATTTGAAATTAAATCTCACTGTAAATAGGCAGAAAGGTCGACGATGTATTAAGCAGACAGATAGGCGAGTACATGATATCCTAATAGTGTCCAGTTCTCAAGTTAATTGTGGTTACGTATCCATGAAGGTAGATGAGTATGTTGGTTTTAGATAAAAACATAATCAGCATTTTACTGGTGAAACATATATAGTTTTGAAACTTGCAGCTGAGAAGAGCACCCTGAAAACTTACCTGAGGAACACCTTTTTCGGTTGTGAGTGTCCGGCTGATAACCAAACCTGCACCGACAAACCATGTTCACCAGACTAGTAGAAATGCATATCTGCTCACATCCGCCATTTAGCTCATCACATGGACCTATCGAAGTCGAGTACTTTTATATCAAAATAATACTATAGAACGTTCTGAAATTCGAAGAAAAATTATTTCTTTCCTCATAGTTATCTTTTAGCATCAGATACGAAGGACTTCTTTTTTCCCTAGATATTTAAACATGTATAAATAGTTATGTAAATACTTTGATATAATCTAACTGGGTGGGAGATGAGGTCTGTAAATATGACAGCCTAGCACATGAAGCAAAACTACATTAGATACTGAGACTGCGATAAAGAATTGAAATATATAAATATTTAATAAACAGTTTCGTACAGCTCTATGGTCTTAAATCAAATAACAGAAGAAGCGAAACAAACAAGTTTATTAAAATCAACAAATTACTTACTTCTCTAAGATACAAAATGAAAATTTGAGAGCAACTTACAGCATTACAAATTAAATCCCCAATAATCCTATAAGTTCTGTCAACAGTCCAAAGTGTTCCGAATAAATTCCAATATTGAAAGTGCTGATGTACCAATAGTCTTGAATAAACTGAATGACCAAACGTCTAGATATATCACGATGATATAATCCTGAATGTCTTTGATTGAATTCACACAAAAAAAAACCCAAACCAGCTTTGTCTATAATATAAATTAGTAATTTGAAATTCCAACGAATAATTGTAAACGTATTATTCCTCTCAAATTGTAACTGAAAACAACTGTAATGATTCAAGATATTGATCTTAAGATAGGAATGAATAATTTTATTTTTCAGAACCTTATATAAAACCTGAGACACAATAAAATAACCAGGATGTGCGTGGAAAGTTCTTGTCCAGAAAATTCAAAGTTGCAGATAAGGCAAGAACTTGAGCTCATATATCAATAAAGAATTTAACAAATACATATACCAAAAATTACTCTACCCTCTATCACGGACAAAGAACACAAACTAAATTAAATAAAATAAATGTACATAAAATGTTACAATAATGACCCTCTAAACATTTAGTGTATAAAGCAACAAATTAAATATCGTTAAAGATAAACAAGACTGAACATTTTTAGTCGACCATTAGGCAAATACTTCATCATGATCAAACCTTTCTGTCATGTGAGAAACATTTTTTGATCATAGCTATATTAAAAGATTCGCCAGTAATGTTGGCTGAAATTTATAACAGTCATTTCACAAGAAAAGATTGTCTGCTTTACAAACTACATATCTGATTGTTTAAGTTTACCTTTCATTCTCGGCTGAAGTGTGTCATCAAACACGTTCATATCAGTTATTCTGCCGATGGATTGAAATTTCGTGGTAGCTTTCTCTCTCAAACTGAAGTTTTCAATCGCAAAGGATTTTATTATTGACTCTGAATCCGGCGATAACTGGTATAGCAGAAGCAGATATGCCTAAAATAAAACAGCATCAGTGAGTTGAGACTATGAACGGTTGCACAAGATTTAAAATGATGTTACATGAAGGCTTGGTGACAAATGCATATGGTATTCGTACTATATTCGAAATTTATAGCATTTAAAATGAAAGAAAATACTTGACAAGAATACAAAATTATGTTCTAAGAACAATTATCCACGATTTGTAAGTTAAATCACCATTTGTCTTCAACCATCCAGACCGATACATGGATTAATTAGTATGAGCTGTGATAAACACGCTACCTGAATCTCTGACAACATTCGCGAGATATTTTGCTCCTAATTTTGAGGGTTCTATGATCTTGACCATCATAGAAAGAATATAGTCTGAGTAAAATGAGTTATTTCACCAGCTAGAATTAAAACCGTATGCTTAAACAAGAGCATGATTTTGTACATAAAACATTTGAAACGTTCATTGTTTCCAATACATGTTTTTAAAAACAGGTACCTACCTTGTACACAAAGACTGAGATAGTGCTGCTGGGTACAGTATAATGTTTCTTTATGTTTGAGCCATCTAAATTACAACTTGTAATGTGTACATTATCCACAAAATATAACCTGAAATTAAAAAAGCGCCACTGCGTCAAGTATTTGTAAAGAATTGTTTGAAAATAGGAAGGTCAGGAAGGAAAAGAGAATTAAAATGTTTATAAAGTCATCTACTACAACCGGTCATGGTCGTTATTGGACATAGTTCGCAATGTTTCCAAATGTTTTGCTTTGAATTTTGTTACTAAAGTAGAAAAAGATATTAAATTTTGTTTGTAGCTATTATTGAAGGTCGTGACGAAATCTTCCCTATAGTGAATAACTGACAGATTTTTAAATATCTGATACATGAATTGAAATTAGCGTTTAATTATTGTGAATTTAATGTTAGCATGTGAATATTCAAGCAGTGTCCCTCATTGGCAACACTATCGAAAACCGCTGATATGACGATCAGATCTTTTACTCTGTTATATACCCTTTCGGAAAAAGAATTGCTGCTAATGAAGAATAGCTCTAAATGACTGTTCAACATTCACACGACAGACTAGAGCAGTTTCGAATAACAAGCAGCTGTAGTTACCTTTTATTGCTAGGATCAAAGCTGATCGATGATGGTTTTGAGAGGGAGCTAAACTGGACGATAACTCTTCTGTCACGACCGTCCAAAGTTGAAGACTCTATTTTGTGAAGGTAGCTACCAGTTACCCAAAGCATCCGTCTGTAAATAAAGAGATGCCATTTTACTTCAAATATGGAATACCTTAAACAGCCAACAATCTGGACAGTCTATGCCATTTTACTTCAAATACGGGACACCTTAAACAGCCAACAACCTGGACGGTCTATGCCATTTTACTTCAAATATTGAATACCCTAAACAGCCAACAACCTGGACAGTCTATGCCATTTTACTTCAAATACGGAACACCTTAAGCAGCCAACAACCTGGACAGTCTATGCCATTTTACTTCAAATATGGAATACCTTATACAGCAAAGAACCTGGATGGTCTGTGCCATTTTACTTCAAACAAAGAATACCGTGAACAGAAAGCATCTTTGGGCAAAACGGTACAAATCGTCTGTAGAATTCTCTCATGATTCCCAAAATTATGATAAACCCATTGGGATATCCGTTATTTGTGTCTTTTTCTATCAATACTTAAACAATCAGTCAGCATGTACTCCCAAACGGTAAATTATCATCTTCTAGATTTTGATTGTAAAAGAAAACAAGAAACACCCCAACAAAACAAAACAGAAACAAAAGAAAAAGCAATAAACGATCCCGTACACAGTAAAGAAAGTAGATGTCGATTCACGTAGGAAAAATATTTCTTGATTGCTTAAAAATACTTCAATTCTGCAATTTTGATTCATTACCTTACTAAGGGTAGAATCAAAAGGCTCCTTGGTAAATTTAGGTCAGAGAGGATCGTCAAACTAATACCCTTATCCCTGGATAAATATGAAATGATCCCAGTGTCCATTTCTGTCCAGTAAATATTTTTGTCTATCCAATCCAATCCAAGACCTATGTATATTAAAAACATATATAATTTAATGTAATGTAGTAGAGTACTATGATGTAATTATTGCCAACACGCACACTCTCACACACACACGTGTATATATATATATATATATATATATATATATATATGTATGTGTATGTGTGTGTGCGTGTGTGTGTGTGGTTTGCATTATGCGATAGTATTTGAAACTTGTGAATGATATTAGATTATAGACTAATATTAATCATTAACCCAAATACTTGTAACCGAGCGTTCGTGTGAAATACTATTTGTAGGAGAAAGATACATATTTAATGCATTATACTATCATCTGCAATCTGCATTATAAGAAAACTTTTTGATCAGTTTAGATGAATCAAGCAACACACAATGCGACACTACGGCTAATTAGCGATTATTTTAGACGATGATAAATTTACTTCATCACACAATATATGAATGTTATTATTTACATAGAATGTTAATATAAGTGATATTTTCTATCATGTAGACTCATAGAATTCTCTCGATAACCCACTTTGACGTACCGCTTATTGTTCCTGACTTTGTCATGAGATTATGAATTGAGAACCGGTCTACAGACGTGTGGTACAACCCGGAGCTATTGGCAAATATTAGTTCCCTACGAGAGATGTCCAGCTGAAAATGGGTGATTCCTGTTGTTTGGAGGAAACACGTAGGACTGTAACCATTAATGGAAATCGCATGGATTTCCGTAATGCACACGGACGTTGAAGTACTCATAACTAACCCTCGACTGAATAGTCCGGAATTGTCTGTAAAAACAACGTTCGTATACGTTCTGAATTTCACATAGAAAGTATAATTTTATGAAGATAAAATTAGTATAATAAATTGATTATTATTCCACTTGAAACATATATTGACGCATTATAAAACTATTAATGGTAACATTGGAAACAACTACTGGCATATACATGGATTCTATATTTTACATCTGAGTTCTAAACCTACGATGGTTAGATAGTTATGAAAAGTTTCAAATAAAAAAAGTCGTCCGAAGCTGTAAATCCTAAAAATAGATTGCTAGAAAATATAGATCATATTTATTTGTTGACTATGTTGTATAAAGGGGCCCCAAGTGGCCGAGTGGTCTAAAGTGCTCTCCGTTACGGATCATTGCCATCTCGTCTCTCTCTGCTTGGGTTCGAGTCTTGGGTTTGGTCAATGTGGGTATGTGAGAAAGCTTGCCAGTAGCTTCTCGTGGGTCGGTGGTTCTTTCCGGGGTTTTCCCGGGTTCTTCCTCAACCATTGATACTGGCCGCCATGTATAGCCTATCTTGTGTTGAAAAATGGCGTTAAACCCAACAACAACAAACAATAAAAACAACATGTTGTATAAAGATTATCAAGGAAATTTAGCTATGGCTGTTAGTTTACCTATCAATTACGTGCCGAATCGTTTAGCTAATTATCGTCAAATAGAATTTACTTAGAATATCTGCCCACTCTAATCGTCAACCTGAGCTTTATTATAAAGTAAATTTACCTGTGCTTGCAGTGTTCATAATGCGGGGCAAAGGTCAATAGGTCAGCAATACAATTTTCATTTTAAACCCTTTAAATTCCCTATAATTGGGTATTTTTTCTTTCAAATTTAGCAAACCTTCACAGTTAAAAAAATTCTTATCACGTTAACAGGAATGAAGCTCTTTGATTTTTAAGGATGCTAATATAAAATAAGGACTCGTTCAGTTTTTATTTGCATTAAACATATTTCATTGTCATTTAATTACAAATAGAAGTATTGGACATTAGTTAACTGATTTGCTTAGTCCTTGTCCCAAAAACATACGAAATGTTCCAAACATGACATTAATTTTTCAACACATTAAACAAATTTGAACAACCAAGATCATAAAATTATTTGCAAGATATATAACATTTCAAAGCAACAAAACAGTATTACGTCCCAGGGGCTTAAACTACGTAGAAAGAAAAAAAAAGCCAACATATATTCTATAATCCAAAATATAGAGTTATTTCCCTAAAATACAAAGACAAACAATGTGAAAGAATTAAAATAATTTACCGTAAAGTCTAAATTCCAATAATTTCTTAAATGTACTAACAATATTACAGTAATCCAGAAAGGCCACAAAGTTGTGATATGCTTATATGCCAGCACCACATGGTTTTACTTGTTCAAAGCAAAATCAACGAAATTTGAATGTCACAAATATCCTTAATTTTTACTGTAGTCCAAAAATTAATAAAATATGCAAGTCATTGAATAATTTCATAATAATACAGTAATGTATTGTCTGTTTAGAATAAATGTTCCAGCACTGCAATTTCAATGTTCAAAGAATAAATAAATAAAATATTCCTTTCATAAGTCTCACAAGACTAATAACTTTTGAATGGGAACGGTGTCTAATTCCGCTATATAGTCACCTAATTCGCAGCAAATAACTACATGTAGATTACTTTTTATAATGTAACCAATCACCACCTAGGGAAGTCTAAACTTTCTACAGTATAAATGTGCTCTCTTGATCACGCAGTGTTGATCAGACATGCATTTAACACTCATGGCCTAATTAGACCGAAATATACTGCAACCTTAACAACGCGACCTTGACTTATGAACGGGAATAGTACATAGTGTAACCTTCTTACAGTACAGGCCAGCCATAAAATTAAAGAATTAAAAAATGTCATTAACCAAATGACTCAAATAAAAATTTCAGCATAAAATAATATATGTGATACAGATACCTGTAACAATAGAAACAAATTTGTATACTAAATAAATAACAAAATTCCCCTAGAGCAAACTAAATCATTGGACAGAAAACGAGAGAGAGAGAGAGAGAGAGAGAGAGAGAGAGAGAGAGAGAGAGAGAGAGAGAGAAAGAGAGAGAGAGAGAAATTATTGCAGCCACCATTGTCCATTTGACTTATTTTATTTTGTGGGATATCGCCGATTTAAAGTTTTAAAATCGCCCAATTTTGTGGTTATATGTTCGAACAATTTGGGATACTGTAGAGGTTTTTCATTAGAAGTTTGAGGCCATTTTTAAATAAGAACGTTGAGCTGAAAGGTAATAACAAAGAAGCTGGGATATTCGATTATTTAATAATATTGTATTGATAAATAATTTCGATAGAGGACGTTTTGGTAATGGCCTTCAAAATAACTTTGAACCTTCTCTGAAGTTTATCATTCATTTAATATTTTCTGAGTTGTATTCCC
>JAECUM010050877.1:0-36586 GCA_016617855.1 Megalonaias nervosa | reverse complement strand
TCAGAAAAGCCAGTTCCACCTTCGAGGCTGACCGCCGCCAGCGTCTTGCTGCAGCCCGTGAGAGACGTCACAGAGCTGCGTCTCAGCCACCCCCAAGTACCGGTGTCCCATGCCCCACCTGCAACCGCCTGTGTTCATCGGAATTTGGACTCCGGAGCCACATACGCGTCCATCGTTGATGAGACTGCACAACATGTCTTCCTCGGCCCCGAGAGACTACCAATATATAATATAATAATCAGAAACAAAATTCATGCTTTAAATAGTTTCTTTTCTCTATCGTTAACTTGTATTGTGTGTGCTGTAGAGAAAAAGGACACTCAAGATAGGACGTAAATCAACTTACGTTTAATAGAATGGACATATCAAGTAAGTTTTCGTCATTATAACAGATACAGCGGTAATTCTATAATATAAAATATTCTTACGCAAAAGGAAACAATCTCTATAAAATACATTACATCCATTAAAGCCGCGATCAATATAATATATTCACTCGCGAAAGGAATCTACATAATATATTATATGCAGTATAGTCGCGATCTGCCTAGCTTAGCCTCGTTTTCGCGATATATTAATATTCCTGAGGATCTCATTAAGAATGGTATCATGTGAATAATACTGAATCTTGAAAGATATTGATCCGAAACATCGTTGGTTTCCATTAAATCCAGATAATATCGATTTTTCATCATATTATGAGCCATGTAAGGTTTCCCTCGAACTAAGATACCCTGCCATTTTCCACATGTGTACGAATTAATCCGATGTTGATCGGCAACATCCGTGGGTCAACCGTTTTCAGTCGAAAGCTGGCACACAAGACTTGATGAGGTCATCATTGTAAACATAAGAAGATAAGACCACGCTGTGTCGGGATTATCTTTAGCCCAAGTTCGCCCTTCGCTGCATATTCCAGCGACCCAGCATATCACCAATATCCACCAGATCTAATGCACGCCTTTTCTTCTCAAATCCGCTTAAAAAAGCGGGCTTGTCTCTTTCCATTCCCCCTCGAATCAATTTGTCCGTCACGTGCGATAGTTTTTGTTATTAGATAGGTCACTAACGGAATATGTCGAAATATGTCACATCACCAATTTTGGAACACTCCTAAAAAAAGACTGGAATTACGAGCGACTTCGTTGACTGATTTAAGGGGTGGCTCCTCTTAATAATAAACTGAATATTAACATCTTAATTATTTCAAAGAACGGTTTATGTCAGATAGCTCTTTTAGTCACTTCCTTCCTTCAAAACGTTAGATTGGAAGACTGGTGAAATTTATCACAAACGGCGGCATTAGGGCTTTACAGTCAGTAATCCCCGTAATTTACTTACTCAAGCGCAAATGCTGGATAAAAAAATTTCCTTGCGTGTACTATACAAGTTTTAAAGGCCCGTTACATTACTACTGAAAGATACCATGCTATTGAATTATTTCTAGTACGTTAAAAGGAGATGATAATCTGCTGCATTTGGGGTACTCTAAAATCAACAGTCAAAATGGAACTTAGAATTATTGAATACCATCGATGTGTAGACTGGTAATTAGAATTATTGAATACCATCGATGTATAGACTGGTAATTAGAATTATTGAATACCATCGATGTATAGACTGGTAATTAGAATTATTGAATACCATCGATGTATAGACTGGTAATTTAGAATTATTGAATACCATCGATGCATGGACTGGTAATTAGAATTATTGCATACCATCGATGTATGGACTGGTAATTTAGTAAGAAGATGAAAAACGTAATTGTAAATCATTACAGAGGTTGATGACTACAGTCATGTGATGTGGTAATAATGCAAAATACATGAAATACATATTATTTTCAGAGGCATACTGAAACAGAAATATGTATAAATTTTTTACCGAGACACGGAGTATGCATCCAAACAGAACGGAAAGAATTATAACAAACATTAAACAAATACTATGCTGATGTTTACTAACAAATGCAGACGATGGAGTGTACAAAGCGAAAATGAATTATTTGAGTGACTTAAGCGAATATGCTATTATAGTGCTACTGAAATCTTACTAATAAAAAAAAATTGTTAAGATTGCGATACTGTAAAATCGCAACACAAAAGGTCAAGGGAGATAAATCTTACAGTATTGTTTATGCTTGTATAATTCCCACATTAGTAACAATTTGATAATAGGTTTCTGTCTGTCTATTTGTATGTATGCATATATGTATGAATGTATGTATGTGTGTGTGTGTGTGTGTGTGTGTGTGTGTGTGTGTGTGTGTGTGTGTGTGTACATTGTTCTTCCAATTCCTCTCTAAAAAGAATAATTACCGAATACCATTTTCTTAGGAAAATTCTGTTTTCTGTCATCACCATGGAATTAAATAACTAAATAAGTCATGTGAGGAGTCGTAGTTAAACAGAAAAACTGCTGCGTCTGTCATTATGCAGGACACCTATTATCACTGCTAGAGGTATTATGAATTATTTATGTGTATCTAGATGTCTAGCCAAAAATAACTTTCATTTCAATGGCCATTGAATATCTAGACAATAGTGTGATTAAAGGTCGTGTTTAGGCCCAACAGGTGCGACATTAATCTTAACACTATGTACCATAGATGATAAATCATTTTCCTTATTGGAGTAAAGCTCTACCTTTGAGAATACTACGGTAAATATAAAATGACTTTTATTCGCCTAATTCACTACAGGCAAAACCGGGTCAGGTAATTTTATTGGAAAACCAACTGATGTAGCGAAGTTGCGTGAGGTCAAAAAAGATTATTCAAGCATTTACACTAATCAAAGCCACAGTCGCAGACTAAACGCAAAGCTAAATGAATATTACAAGTGTGCGTTTAGGAAGCAAGACAATACATTGATGTAAGTTGAAAGATCTAAATAAGAAAGCGTGCAAACTGTCATAGTCTTTCACATTCATGAATGTACTGAATTCCATTTTGAACTAGTAGAAAATACTTCCGGATTGTGCATATTGAGTTTCAATGTTCTTTCAAATCATAATATTTTCTCACACGTATCATAAGGTACTTTTATGCGAAATCATTATCCCTCATTACTCTTTATCTCCATCTGTCTATTGATCGATCTATTGATCTATCCATCTATACTTTTATTTATCGATATTCTATTGATCTATACATCTATTGTATCGATCTCATTATATATATGTATGTATGTATGTATGTATGTATGTATGTATGTATGTATGTATGTATGTATGTATGTATCAATATATTTATCTATTTATGTGTCCATATATTTATCTACTTATGTATCTATATATATATCTATTTATGTATCCATATATGTATCTATTTATGTGCCCATATATTTATCTATATACGTATCCATTTATTTATCTATTTGTGTATCAATATATTTATCGGTCGATCTGTGTACTTATATATGCAACTATCTATCTATGACAAAGTGGCTGAAACTCGAGTCTGATACGTGACAATTATACTACTGATGTTACTCTGTTTCTTTAATCGGCTAAAGATTGAATTCACATGGAAAGGAAAACTAACATAATCACATTGCGTTAGGTAATTATGTATTCTTTTATTGCTTTGAAAGGAAACATTTCATGCAAGGAGTCGCAATTAAATATATTGTCAAAAGAAATTAGAACTATTTAAAAATTACACAAAAGGCGATTTATTTTGGAGTGGTTGATGTGATGTTTAAATCCTTAACTTGAAATAAGATCGATGGTGTAAATATTGCTTTTAATCAGTTAATTTAGTATTTAAGGTAAATGTGTTGTATATTTGATGATGCAAACCTGCACGCAAACTTTGGCACTTTAGCACTTGTTTCAAATTAGGTGTTTCTAAGCGCGGAATCCTTCAGCAAATAAGAACAAAATTTAACATCTTGCACAAGTTACATTTAGAAAAATGCATTTGTCAAATGATTGGAACGAGTCTTAAATGTAATACAAAAGAGAGCTCATGCTTAATAACGGAAACAGCAGCAGGCAGGTGAACCCTACAAATTGGTTTCGAGCAAGTTTTTCACAAAATAACTGTTCCTACGTAGGCTGAAAAAATAATGTCAATAACGCTAAACCGAACCTCCTAACTTTATTATTACCATATAGTTTGAAAAAACGGATAATAAATCGTTTTAGTTAGCTCATTTTTGTTATTTTATTTTTGACTTTTTTGTTTTTATTTTTATAATGCGTTTAGTTTACTCGTCGGGTCAATTAATTTTGGTTGGTTCACCCTGCCTGCTGCTATCGTTAATTAACCAAAGATTTTATCTAGACCTATACGATATCTGGATCTTGGATCATGTAGATTTATTATTATATACCCAAATGGAATAGACTGTGCTTGAGCAAAAAAGTTTTTGAATTTCATAATATCCATATCCCCTGAACACCAGGTGTAGTAAATATTTTTCAACGTATAATTATCTACTCCATTAAATACAACTAAAATATTGCAGTTGTCTCTGATTATATTTGGAATTTGTGTATAACGCTGAGTGACGTATATAACGTCTGTATTCTTGTGTCTACCTCTGGAAAATATTCTAGCTGGATTTGTTTGTTTATCCAGCATTACATCATCATATATACTACTAAATTATTAATAAATCCATCGAGGTCATCTATTGACGGTGCTTCATCAATGTCGGTGATAAAATCGATAACATCATTAATTTTATCTCCTTCATTAATCGATTTCACTTTTTCATTAAAATCCTTGAGTACCTCGTAACAGTGTTGATCATCTACGGATGGTGCTACTAAATACAGTTTACTCCATTTCAACCACCTCATTATTAAATTTAGTAATAGTTGTGTTTTACCTGATCCAGATGGACCTATTATAATCATCCTTATCATCCTTATCGAATTTGGTAATGCTGGATGGTGTTTTACTGGTTCCTGTTTTCGTGTCGCCGAAAAGTCAATTGTATCCATATTATTAATAATATGAGTCTATATTGTGTTCGGTGTAAAATTCCTACACCTACTGCTGAATTAACTACAATAACAACGAAGAATAAACGACGTGCTCTGACAGGCAAATGTGTAAAATGCGGCACGAAGAAATACAAATTTGTCTCCATGACTAAGTCAGGAACAAAGACAGGTGGAGATATCGCCGCTTCATTAAGGAAATTACCAGGAACTCCATGGGCTAAATACCCCGGTGAGAAACAACTTCCTGGATATAATTATTGTGGTCCTGGAACTCGACTTGATATCCGACTTATGATCAAGATCAACCAAGATCAGGAGAGTATCCAATAAATAAGATTGATCAAGCGTGTCATGTTCATGACGTTGCGTATAAAAGTAAAGATTTACAACAACGGCATCTCGCAGATGTAAAATTGATTCACGCGTTAAATTCTATACCTAATAAATCTGTTAGAGAAAAACTCGCTAGTTTTCTAGTAAAATCTGCCATGAAAGGTAAAAAAATGTTAGGGGCTGGTAATTAATTATATGACTATTATAATGGAGTCTGTTTATTATAGCCCAAGAGGATATTGAAGAGGCAGATCAGCGATTACTAAATTATCTGAAGCAGCAAAAGTTTCACTTTCTGTTGCTGCAGCGTGGTTAGCACGACAGGTAATATGGCAAAGTTTTCTACCACCACCTAAAAAGATTCAGTACGCACATTTTGATGTCAGCGTCCCTAATGAGGTTCATCAAGCAGATATTTTATTTTTACCACATGACACCATTAAAATTGGCAGACGTCAATCACGTACATACAAATACGCATTAACTGTCGTTGATGTTGCAAGTAGATATAAAGAAGCGGAACCATTATCAACAAAGACAGCATCTGAAGTTGCATCTGCGTTTGAACGAATTTATCGACGTGGTGGTCTACGATGGCCACAGTTATTACAGGTTGATCCTGGCAAAGAATTTCTTGGTGCAGTATTATCGTTGATGAAGAAACATAACGTTAAAATCAGACGAGGACATACTGAAATTGATCGTAATCAGGCAATCGTTGAACGATTTAATCGAACACTTGCTGAGCGGTTATTTGGATACCAATACGCAAAGGAAATATCTACTGACTTTAAGTCCGGTGAGAGATCTCGTGAATGGGTTGCAAGGTTACCAAGTGTGATAGCTGCGTTAAATAATGAAATTACTCGTTCAACTTCCATGAAACCTTCTAATGCGATTACAAAAAAATATATACAAATACAACGCCGTGAATCTTTCTCTCAACCAGTATTAGGTAATGTAACTGTAAGATATTTATATGAACCTGGTGAACTTGAAGGTGGTAAAAAAAGAGCAACTGATCCTATCTGGAGCGTGACTACACATACAATTTCTAGAGTGGTTAGATCCACTGGTAGACCTCCAATCTACAGACTAGATTCTACAGCTCCTCAACGTGGATTTGTACGTGAACAATTACAAGTAATCCCTGAAGACACACAATTACCACCACATACAATTACATAACCAGAACCTCTACGTCGATTGCATTCAAGACAGGTCAGCATCACATTATCACGCATATGACCAAGATCACTATTAATTCTGTCTACGGTAAATTGTCTTGGATTATTATTCGAATATTGCCATAACATATTACAGTTACAGCTTGCACAATGATTATTTTGTCGTTGTTTTAGTGTTATAATAAATTCAGTATCAATATCAAAGTCACGATTATTTTTTTTTGTCACATTGCTTATAACCAGATAGTTTTTTTCTTATTACGTCATTGCTAACAGTTTGATCATTATTTTCTGTAAAATTCATAATAACCCTATGTAGTTGAGATATTCTTCTGACTCGAGAAACTGCGAGATAGACTAAATTTGACCATTCGATCCAATCATCTATAATCCAGATATTTGTATCAGAAATAGTTAACCCCTGTGACGAGTGAATCGTTATAGCGTATCCTAACGTCCACGGTGATTTATTCATACTCAGCGCATTCTCAACAACATTAATATCGACTAAAATAATATCATTCAAGACAAAATTCTGTATTCCACCACCAGGAATTTCAACATCAATATTCTGTCGTCGAGTATCTGCTGGGCGATAACATAATGGTACAGGTAGATCTGAAAACTTTTCTTTATGTAACAGAAATAATTTCTCCTGTAGTTTGTCACGAACTATTTTTCTACTTGCAACTATTAAATCAGCGGGATTCCATAAACTCAGAAAATCATTAATAGAAGTCTCTGGAATTACCCCTCGCATTATTTCACATTGTACTCTGTCTGGTTGTAGTCTGATTAATCTCTTAAATTCCTTCAGAGGTTCATCAATAGCTCTATGGTCATCATTTATTTCTTCATAATAATCTACATTATTCTTCAGCCATTCATGTGGAGACTGACCAATAAAGGGTGGTGGTTGACCATGATCACCACACCTTATTACAGCAGTATTCTTTGTCAATAACCAATCAAGAAATGTTTTTAATATTTCTAACGGCACCGTGTCTACCTCGTTCCATATAATATACTTAGGTATATATTTCTCACCCATTCGTTCAGGAGTCCATGTGTCTCCGCACCATCTAAAGAAAATATGATATGTACATGATTTTACTCCTCGTTCGTTTATTTCCCAGGCTAATTTATGTGTCGGTGTCAAAACAATTATATGTGAATTATTATTCAGGAATAATTTAATCACACGTGTTGTTTTACCTGAACCACCGCATCCGTTAAGATAAACAGTCTTATGTCTAGCAACAGGATCATATACAGATGGTGCTGATGACTTTAATACTTGATTATTATTTTTGTAATATATTTCCTTAATTTCAACGTCGGCAGATTCAGAATAACTAAGTATATTTTCTTGTTTTATTCTCCATGATCCCCATTCACCATTACCAAGTAGCGGTTTTAACAAATCTGTATATTTTTTATTTATATAAAACGAATCCGTTGCTACTCTGACAGCATCACGAGGAAATCTATTTATCATAGACAGTAGATTTATAGAAACATATGCCAACATCGATGATCTTAAATGAGTAAATTGCGGTGAGTCACCATCAAGATAACTCACAATTGTACCTAGTTTGGTTCCGTCTGATAAATAAGCATTACTTCGATTTATAAATGTGTTTTTTTCCGTTGTATCAGCGATTATAAAATCGAGTTCAGCATCGTCCATAATCAATCTTGTACAGTGTCTTTTATGATCATATGCTCCTCCTTGAGTAAATTTACCAATTATCTTTCTACCAAGATCTTTGCAAGTTTTTCATCGTGCTCGTCCCTGCATTTACGTATATTATTAGTAATTTTAATAATGTCATCTTCATTAAGATCAGGAAATTCTTTCCTGGCATCATTGATATTAAATCTATTTGGTTCTGGTAACCAAACTTGCTTTTGTAACCGATACGATATAATTGCCTCACTCACCTTCAATAATGTTAAAATTCCAACATCAAGCATATATCGCAATAGTACTATTGGAACCCAACATTTTTCTGAAAAATGTCTTCCAAACCAAGCATAAGTAATCGGATGGAGATTTTCTGCAAACTCAAATGATTCTACACACGCAAATCCGGTTAAGTCAAATTCTGGTAAATGTCCGTTTATCGCAACTCTGGTCATCTCGTGTGATGGATGTCCAAATCTCTTAAAGTATTCAGAACATTCTCCGTATCCAAGAAAACTTCCAGGATAACACGCTACCATATCAACGGATATAACGTCATTATACTTATATTTAGTATTCCACAATCCTCCGTGTCCATATTCTACGCAGCTTTTATGGATATCTTCAAGAAATTCCGATCGTGTTGGTTTCCATAAATTTTTCTCCTGAGCAAAATGAGCCGCTACAGATGGAACAGTAAAACAATTATTTAATAATTGTCTAACTTTGACATCGTCAGAAGTATATTTCAGCGCAAGATGTTCCATTTCTACATTAAGAGATTCTATACGGTAAATATCACCATTAGGCCGTACAAACTGATCGTAATAATCATATTCTGAACTTTGAAATAACCAAACAGATACAGGGTCACTTTTACTGATATTTTTGATAAAATCAAATATATGATCATCATAAAATTTAACCGTTCTGTCTCGTGGAAATATTGTTACTGCTGAGGTCCACGCATGTGCATTATGATCAATAATATCTATCGGAGCTCCATTTTTTTATGTATTTTGGTTTATACAAAATCTCTCCTGTTAACGTCTTCACTGTTATTGGAAATCTTAATTTCTTTTCTAGATCAGCAACATCTTTAATAGATGCTCCAGTATCTTTAACAAATTCTGCCCACGTATTTATTTTTTTACGTCGTAAATCTGTTAAACCCTTACCACGTATCGCGTTTATGAAATGTTCTGTAACTCGTTCAGATACACAGTTTATTCTTGACTCTGACAGTCTCATTGGTTTGAGATCCCCGACGTCAGGTTTATTATTCAGCGGATATATTGCATATACAACCGCAGTAACTGGATATGCGCGTTCATAATATAATTTGGCAACACCGGTTAGTATTCCGGGTTTAGATTTATTACTCAAAAGAACAATATTATTTCCTGACTGTATGCGGACTGGATCACGCTTGTCACGAATAATCCAAGTATCTTCTTCTGTATTTACAATAAATTTTATTAAAATAAAATATTTTGATCATCAAGGTGATTAATAATTGCTTTTCCTCGTTCGTCATTCATTATAGTATCTACAATATTTCCGATTCTGAATGTTGACCATACATCAGCAGCACCACTATTACGAAATTCCTTCTTGGCTTCACGGATACGTTCGGTTATATCCTCATTTGTTAAAGCTATATCTTGCATCAAAGTACTAAATTTATATTCTGATAGTCTGTCAAGATCAAATCTAGCTCTTTTAGGTTCAATTGCCGATAATTCGTTCATATAATTAAGACAAATATTTAAATTAAAATTTTAGTATATATATAATGATTGAAACAAAGAATAAATGTGCTTGGCTTAAAATTGGACATACTTCTCCTTGTAATAAATCGTGCGTGAACAAATACTGCGGATATCATGCGCAAAGTATCAAAAATGGAAGTACAGGACCAATACCATGTGTGCAATGCGGTATTGGAGTCAGAGGAAAAACTCATTTGTGTTTAAGATGTGGTGGAAAAAAATACAGGGAATTAAAACGATATTACGATAAGAAAGCTTCAGGAGAATCTCCTATAAAATCAGCAGAAGATTATTTGGCCAGATTTCAAAACAATGATTTAGACAAATAATATTACATATATAAAATGAATCAGACAAATAATGATTTAAACAAATGTAATTTATATATAATGAATCAAACAAATCAGACCCATGATGATGATATCGACAAAAACTTTATAAGAGAATTAAAAGAAGAAGCATTTCGTAATAAACACGAATTTGTTAAACATCCAGTATATACAAATTACGAAGCGTCCCGAGATGGTGTAATCAGACACTGTAAATCAAAAAACCCAGTCGGTAGTCTTGATAAATTTGGTTATTTTAGATTCCGTGCTGGAAATAAAAATTATTTATCAAATAGATTCATTTTCGAATGTTTTCGTGGAGTCGTTGAAAATGGACTCGTAATTGATCACATTGATAGAGATCCCAAAAATAATCGGTTATCTAACCTGGAAGCTATTACACCGAGTCAGAATTCTGCACGTGGAAATACTGGAAAATGTAAAAAGTTTGCAAAAAGATCTATTAAATCCGTAAATAGAAAAACAGGCCAAGGAATAATTTTTCCCTCAATTAATGCAGCTGCAAAATATTTTAGCATACATCCTGCTTCAGTACAATTTGTCGCAAATAAAGTATACAAATCTGCATATTCAATAAAATATGATCAGCTGATTATATTTGAATATATCTAACTCTGTATTCTTAACAAAAAACAAAACAAATAAATATTTTTTTTTTATATTGTATATAGTTCGACTCCATCAACTTTGCCAGGGGGTACATTCACTGTCGCTGCTCTCAGTGTCACTTTCATTTTTGACAGAATCAAATAACATAATCTTTCTTAACTGCATTACACGATTGTCCACAATCTTCTTTTTCTCGTATTCACGAGATAGTTCGGATCTGATATTTTCGATCGAACGTGCAAGAGGCGCAAATAGCTTTACCTGTTTGTCATTTACCATTGCCAAGGATTCTAACATAGACTGATAGATTAATTTTACAAATTTATAATTGGAAGGCAGTGTGCATTTATTGTCGATATTTCGTTGTTTTAATATTTCATAATCGCATAATATTTTCTCAGGATCCAGATTATCAGAGAGATTTATTCCGTTATGTTTTAATTTTTTAATAGCAGAAATAATATCATTAATGTTTTCTTGGTTCATTATATATATAAATATTTCTTTAAAATAAAAAATATTTACAAAACATATAATCACAACACAACCCCATATGAACTCCTAGCTTGCCATATGACATGCTAGCAAGTTCAGGGGCATTTGAATTAATCCCCATGTGATCCCCTAGGTTGTTATATAACATCCTAGAAGGATCAGAGGAAATTCGAAAGACGAAACAGACAGACACAATTTATCCCCATGTGAACTCCTAAGTTGTCAAACAACATCCTAGAAAGCTCAGAGGATATTCGAAATTAGACGAAACACATTTATACAGACTCAACCCCATGTGGCCCCCTAGGTTGCCATATGACATCCTAGCAGGATCAGAGGTTACATATAAACTTATCCTAATGAACATATGATTGTATGGTCATGATTATATATACAAATGGTGATGATTTTGATTTTGATTTTTGCAGACAGCACAAACATAAGCTTATCTTAATGAACATATGATTGTATGAATATGAATATATACAATGGTGATGACGAGGGAATCTTGTCTACGTCCAACAGATTTTGTACACTCTCCCCCTATATAAACCCCATGAGAGTGCAAAAGGTACACCCACCACGTGTTTACATGGTGGGAGAGTGTATTTTGTCTGTTGGATTTCGAGGAAATTCTCCGGGTTCCCCCAATTAATAGCATCAGTCGCCAAATGCAAGATAATATATCTTTAGCATTTTTGGAGACTCGAACACGCGAGAGTCTGCACAACTTCGATCTACGCCCAAACGCCTTACCACTTCGGCCACCACTCTCTTATCAAAAATACAGTTAAATTTAAATATATAAAAATATTTGCGCTGTCTCACAGAAATTGTATTACTAATAGAATGTAGAACGTAGAGTGAATTTACTTCAATTTTTCAAATATAATTAATAAAATAATCGCATATTATATTTTCTGTATGAGTTATCGTTCGTTAAGGTCAAAATACATGTGTTAGAGCTAAAAATAACTCTACGTACTTGGTATATAAAACTGACGTGAATTTAAGGTTAAGATGCATCAATATCCTTTTCTATTACAAATTACTGATTCACTAACAGCTAATTGCTTACAGAAAACAAATAAATCATCAAATAATTAACGAAAAACAAAATATATTCGTTGCCTGTAAATCGAACGTAGTAGTAAGGGAAATAATCGTTTAATTTACTCCGCAGAGAGAGGAGGCAGAGTTATCTCGCTTTATTATATATACAATTGCTTTAATCATAGGAATTGATTATTTTAGTATAAAATACCCATCAGATAAGGAAATTTATGACCATTTCATTAACAATAGTATCTATTTACCCATCAGATAAGGAAATTTGTAACCATTTCATCAACAATAGTACCTATTTACCCATCAGATAAGGAAATTTGTAACCATTTAATATATTTACTCATCAGATTATGAAAAATCAGATTATTTCAGAATCAGATTATTTTTTCCCCCTGATTATTTACTCAGACGTTCTACGAGCGTATATATAGATTAATATTAAGTGATTCTCCTCGTAGATCCAAAATGTATCCTGTCTGGCCAGTAAGTTTGAAATTTATTCTCGATAATAATGGGTTATGTACACGTAGATAAATTGGATTAATTGGCTCAGATATAATTAACCACCCGGGCGGTACTTGAGGATTAAATGTATATAATATATACCCCTGTTGAGCTTGAGTGGATTTTTCAAGATCTACTTGATAACTACCATCAATTACGTCACATATTAGATTGACCGCGATCGTTGATGTTATATTAACAATACCAGGTGAGATATGGCGGCCTCCACCATGTGGATCATTATTATATTTAAGAATGGTTGGTGTAGGTATTAATTTTTTCCATGAGTCACATATTCTTTTAAAGTGTTCATCAATAAGATCATTAACTGATTTCTTTAGCTCTTCAGAGTTAAATCCCGGAATTACAAATGTTGGTAGCTGTTCTTCTGTGATTCCATAATATTTAAGAAACACTGTTTTAAATAAACTGTTATAACTTACACGCTGAATAGGACCGTCTTCATTAACTATATAAGTATTAAGAAATCTATCTGCCGGTACGTTTAATGTTTTTTCTCTGTCAACGATAGCCTTATTTACATATTCTAAATCTGATGCAACTTGATTCAAATGTTGTATTGTTTCAATTATTTGATTTTTTAAGTCATCGTTGTAGGAAGTGCTGATGCTGGAAAATACATTTCTTAGATCATTAAGTACACGTTCATGTTCAGATTTAATTGGTTTTGATTCTGAGTTAATTTCTTCAACGTTAATTGTTGCTATTCTTGTTGTACCTTTACCCCGAACTAAATCTATAAAATGAGTATACTGTGCATAACCACGATAAGCATCTTGACTCTCTATAAATGGATAAGTTTTTCGATATTCTGGAAGTTTTATAAATTTTTCAACATCTACGACGAAATCAGATCGTTGTGGTTCTGGTGGACCTTTATAAACTGGTACAACTTCAGGCCATCCTAATACTGATCTAATCGAACTTTGATAAATATCTACAGAATAATCAGGAGAATTTATTTCAATCACCGCCGATAATGTTGGTTCGTAAACAGTAATTGCTATTTTTGATTCCTTTCCTGTAATAGATTTAATTCTGCGTTGAAATTCATCATTGATCTGTTCTATTTGATAACTGCCCGTTGGAATAGCAACTACTTGCCAATCAGGAGTTCCATCAGGCTTATTCTTATTAGTGAATACCAGCGAATTATTTGGCTGTAGTCCACCAAATGGTTTTGATCTAATATTTGGCCAGCTATAATAAACTCGCAATTGTGCTAATGCTATTTCCTTTGCTGGAATTGATGTTGGAAAATTGACACTAAATTCAGGATTGGTCGAACTTAACGATATCATAGTAGTTTTTGACGGAGTCGTATTAGTGACGATCTGCTGAAGTAACTCCCTGTCGGTCATTATTATTATCGTTGTTATTTAATTCGTTAAAATCATTAGCGATCATCTTAAACGCGTCATCATAGGAGCAGCAGGCAGGGTGAACAGACCACTTTGTACGAGACCTTATTTTACAAAAATAAAGGTTCCTACAGAGGCTGAAAAATAAGGTCAATAACGCTAAACCGAACCTCCTAACTTTTATTATTACCGTATAGTTTGAAAAACGAATAATAAATCGTTTGGATTAGCTCATTTTTATTATTTTATTTTTGACTTTTTTGTTTTTTATGTTATAGTGCGTTTAGTTTACTCGCCGGGTCACTTAATTTTTGTCGTTCACCCTGCCTGCTGCTGTAATTAACCAAAGATTTTATCTAGACCTACGCGATATCTGGATCTTGGATCATGTAGATTTATTGTAATAAATCCGAACGGAACAGCTTGTGCTTTTGAAAAGAAGTTTTTAAATTTAATCATATCCATATCCCCTGAACACCAAGTATAATAAATATTCTGTAAAGTATAAATATCTACTCCATTAAACACAACCAAAATATTGCAGTTGTCTCTGATCACTTTAGGTATTTGTGTATATCTCTGAGTGACGTATATAACATCTGTATTTTTGTGTCTACCTCGAGAAAATATTCTAGCTGGATTTGTTTGTCTGTCCAACATAACGTCATCGTACACCACTAAATTATTAATAAATCCATCTAGGTCATCTACAGATGGAGCCTCATTAATATCGGTGATAAAGTCAACAACATCATCACCGTCTTCATTCAGCAATTTTGCATTTTCATTAAAATCCTTGAGTACTTCGTAACAGTGTTGATCATCTACGGATGGTGCTACTAAATACAATTTACTCCATTTTAACCACCGCATTATTAAATTTAATAATAGTTGTGTTTTACCCGATCCAGATGGACCTATTATAATCATCCTTATCGAATTTGGTAATGCTGGATGATGTTTTACTGGCTCCTGTTTTCGTGTCGCCAAAAAGTCAATTATATCCATATAATAAATAATATGAATCTATATTGTGTTCGATGTAGAGCATCTACACCCACTGCTGAACTAACTACAATAACAACAAAAAATAAACGACGTGCTCTGACGGGCAAATGTGTAAAATGTGGTACCAAAAAATACAAATTTGTTAAAACAAAGACAGGTGGAGATATAGCCGCTTTATTAGGAAAATTACCAGGAACTCAGTGGGCTAAATATCCGGGGGAAAAACACTTACCAGGATATACTTATTGCGGTCCTGGAACTCGACTCGATATCCGACTTGATGATCAAGATCAACCAAGACCAGGAGAGCATCCAGTAAATAATATTGATAAAGCGTGTCATGTTCATGACGTTGCGTATTAAAGTAAAGATTTACAACAAAGGCATCTCGCAGATGTAAAATTGATTCATGCATTAAATTCTATACCTAATAAATCTGTCAGAGATAAATTAGCTAGTTTTCTAGTAAAATCTGCAATGAAAAGTAAAATAATGCTAGGGGCTGGTAATTAATTATATAAATATTATAATGGAATCCATTTATTATAGCCCAAGAGGATATTGGAGAGGCAGATCAGCTATTACTAAATTATCTGAAACAGCAAAAGTCTCACGTTCTGTTGCTGCAGCGTGGTTAGCACGACAGGCAATATGGCAAATTTATCTACCACCACCTAAAAAAATTCAATATTCACATTTTGATGTCAGCGTCCCTAATGAGGTTCATCAAGCAGATATTTTATTTTTACCACACGATACCATTAAAATTGGTAAACGTCAATCACGCACATACAAATACGCATTAACTGTCGTTGACGTTGCAAGTAGATATAAAGAAGCTGAACCATTATCAACAAAGACAGCGTTTGAAGTTTCATCTGCGTTTGAACGAATTTATCAGCGAGGACCTTTGCGATGGCCGCAGTTATTACAAGTTGATCCTGACAAAGAATTTCTTGGTACAGTATTATCGTTAATGAAAAAACATAACGTTAAAATCAGACGAGGACACACTGAAATTCATCGAGATCAGGCAATTGTTGAACAATTTAATCGAACACTTGCTGAGCGGTTATTTGGATACCAATATGCAAAAGAAATATCTACTGACTTTAAATCGGGTGAGAGATCTCGTGAATGGGTTGCAAGGTTACCAAATGTGATAGCTGCACTAAATAATGAAATTACTCGTTCAACTTCCATGAAACCTTCTAATGCGACCACAAAAAAAAATATATACCCCGTAGCAATGACAGACAACAACCTCAACCAGTATTAGGTAATGTAACTGTAAGATATTTATACGAACCTGGCGAACTTGAAGGTGGTAAAAAAAGAGCAACCGATCCTATCTGGAGCGTGACTACACATACAATTTCTAGTGTAGTTAGATCTACTGGTAGACCTCCAATCTATAAATTAGATTCTACCGCCCCTCAACGTGGTTTTGTACGTGAACAATTACAGGTAATCCCTGAAGACACACAATTACCACCACATACAATTACATAACCAGAACCTCTACGTCGATTACATTCAAGACAGGTCAGCATCACATTATTACGTGTATGACCAAGATCACTATTAATTCTGTCTACGGTAAATTGTCTTGGATTATTATTAGAATATTGCCATAACATATTACAGTTACAACTTGCACAATTATTATTCTGTTGTGTTTTTAGTTTTATAATAAATTCAACATCAATATCAAAGTCACGCTTATTTTTTTTTATCACACTGCTTATAACCAGATAGTTTTTTTCTTATTACGTCATTATTAACAGTCTGATCATTATTTTCTATAAAATTAATAATAACCCTATGTAGTTGAGATATTCTTCTGACTCTAGAAACTGCGAGATAGACTAAATTCGACCATTCAATCCGATCATCTATAATCCAGATATTTGTATCAGAAATAGTTAACCCCTGTGATGAGTGAATAGTTATAGCATATCCTAATGTCCACGGTGATTTATTCATATTCAGCGCATTCTCAACGACATTAATATCGACTAAAATAATATCATTCAAGACAAAATTCTGTATTCCACCACCAGGAATTTCAACATCAATATTCTGTCGTCGAGTATCTGCTGGGCGATAACACAACGGTACAGTTAGATCTGAAAACTTTTCTTTATGTAACAGAAATAATTTATCCTGTAGTTCATCACGAGCTATCTTTCTACTTGCAACTATTAAATCAGCGGGATTCCATAAATTTAGAAAATCATTCATAGAAGTCTCTGGAATTACTCCTCGCATTATTTCACATTGTACTCTGTCTGGTTGTAGTCTAATTAACCTTTTAAATTCCTTCAGCGGTTCATCAATAGCTCTATGGTCATCATTTATTTCTTCATAATAATCTACGTTATTCTTCAGCCATTCATGTGGAGACTGTCCAATAAAAGGTGGTGGTTGACCATGATCACCACACATTATTATAGCAGTATTCTTCGTCAATAACCATTCAAGAAATGTTTTTAATATTTCTAACGACACCGTGCATATCTCGTCCCATATAATATATTTAGGTATATATTTTTCACCCATTCTCTCAGGAGTCCATGTGTCTCCACACCATCTAAAGAAACTATGATAAGTACACGATTTTACTCCTCGCTCTTTTATTTCTCTGGCTAATTTATGTGTCGGTGTCAAAACAATTATATCTGAACTATTATTTATAAATAAGTTAATCGCACGAGTTGTTTTACCTGACCCTCCACACCCATTAAGATAAACGGTGTTATGTCTAGATACAGGATCGTACACAGATGGTGCTGATGACTTTGATACTTGATTATTATTTTTGTAATATATTTCCTTAATTTCAACGTCGGCAGATTCAGAATAACTAAGTATATTTTCTTGTTTTATTCTCCATGACCCCCATTCGCCATTACCAAGTAGCGGTTTTAACAAATCCATATATTTTTTATTTATATAAAACGAATCCGTTGCTACTCTGACAGCATCACGAGGAAATCTATTTATCATAGACAGTAGATTTATAGAAACATATGCCAACATAGATGATCTTAAATGAGTAAATTGTGGTGAGTCACCACCAAGATAACTCACAATTGTACCTAGTTTGGTTCCGTCTGACAAATAAGCATTACTTCGACTTATAAATGTGTTTTTTTCTGTTGTATCAGCTATTATAAAATCAAGTTCAGCATCGTCCATGATCAATCTTGTACAGTGTCTTTTATGATCATATGCTCCTCCTTGAGTGTATTTACCAATTATCTTTCTACCAAGATCTTTTGCAAGTTTTTCATCATGCTCATCTCTGCATTTACGTATATTATTAGTAATTTTAATAATATCATCTTCATTAAGATTAGGAAATTCTTTCCTGGCATCATTAATATTAAATCTATTTGGTTCTGGTAACCAAACTTGTTTCTGTGGACTATATGATATAATCGCCTCACTCACCTGTAAAGATATTAAAATTCCAACATCAAGCATATATCGCAATAGTACTATTGGAACCCAGTATTTTTCTGAAAAATGTCTTCCAAACCAAACATAAGTAATCGGATGGAGATTTTCTGCAAACTCGAATGATTCTACATGAGCAAATCCGGTTAAATCAAAATCTGGTAATGGTCCGTTTATCGCAACTCTGGTCATTTCGTGTGATGGATGTCCAAATCTCTTAAAGTATTCAGAACATTCTCCATATCCAAGAAAACTTCCAGGATAACACGCTACCATATCAACAGATATAACGTCATTATAATTATATTTAGTATTCCATAATCCTCCGTGTCCATATTCTACGCAACTTTTATGAATATCTTCAAGAAATTCCGATCGTGTTGGTTTCCATAAATTTTTCTCCTGAGCGAAATGAGCCGCTACGGATGGAACAGTAAAACAATTATTTAATAATTGTCTAACTTTGACATCGTCTGAAGTATATTTCAGCGCAAGATGTTCCATTTCTACATTAAGAGATTCTGTACGGTAAATATCACCATTAGGCCGTACAAACTGATCATAATGATCATATTCTGAACTTTGAAATAACCAAACGGACACAGGGTCACTTTTACTGATATTTTTGATAAAATCAAATATATGACCATCATAAAATTTAACCGCTCTATCTCGTGGAAATATTGTTACTGCTGAGGTCCATGCGTGCGAATTATGATCAATAATATCTATTGGAGCTCCTCTTGATTCATATTTTGGTTTGTACAAAATCGCTCCGGTTAACGTCTTTACCGTTATTGGGAATTTTAATTTCTTTTCTAGTTCAGCGACATCTTTGATAGACGCTCCGGTATCTTTAATTGATTCTGCCCAAGTATTTATTTTTTTACGTCGTAAATCTGTTAAACCATTACCACGTATTGCGTTTATGAAATGTTCTGTAACTCGTTCAGCTACACAGTTTAGTCTTGACTCTGACAGTTTCATAGGCTTTAGATCCCCGACGTCAGGTTTATTATTCAGCGGATATATTGCATATACAATTGCAGTAACTGGATATGCACGTTGATAATATGCCTTATCAATACCAGTCAGTATTCCGGGCTTAGATTTATTATTTAAGAGAACAATATTATTTCCTGACTGCACACGGACTGGATCGCGCTTATCACGAATAATCCAAATATCTTCTTCTGTATTTACAATAAATTTTATTAAAATAAAATATTTTTGATCATCAAGGTGATTAATAATTACTTTTCCTCTTTTGTCATTCATTATATTAGTAACATTTCCAACTCTGAATGTTGACCATACATGAGCAGCGCCATCGTCACGAAATTCCTTTTTTGCTTCACGAATACGTTCAGTTACATCCTCATCCGTTAATGCCAGATCTTGCATCAAAGTACTAAATTTATATTCTGATAATCGATCGAGATCGAATCTGGCTTTTTTAGTTTCAATCATGGATAATTCCTCCATATAATTAAAACAAATATTTAAATTAAAATTTTAGTATATATATAATGCTTGAAACAAAAAACAAATGTGCTTGTCTCAGAATTGGATATACTTCTCCTTGTAATAAATCGTGTGTGAACAAATACTGCGGATATCATATGCAAAGCATCAAAAATGGAAGTACAGGACCCATTCCGTGTATTCAGTGTGGTGTTGGAGTCAGAGGAAAAACTCAATTGTGTCCAAAATGTGGCGGAAAAAAATACAGGGAATTAAAACGATATTATGACAAAAAAATAATACTTTGATATTATCAGGTAAATCTCCTATAAAAACCGTAGAAGATTATTTGGTTAGATTTCAAAACAATGATTTAGACAAATAATATTATTATATAAAATGACTCAAACAAATCAGACCCACGATGAAATGATCGACAGTGATATTATAAGAGAATTAAGAAAAGAAGCATTTCGTAATAAATATGAATTTGTAGCACATCCAGTATATACAAATTATGAAGCATCGCGAGATGGTGTAATTAGACACTGTAAATCAAAAAACCCAGTCGGTAGTCTTGATAAATTTGGTTATTTTGTATTTCGTGCTGGAAATAAAAATTATTTATCAAGTAGATTCGTATTTGAATGTTTTCATGGAGTAGTTGAAAATGGACTTGTAGTTGATCACATTGATGGAGATCCCAAAAATAATCGGTTATCTAACCTGCAAGCTATTACACCTAGTCAGAATGCTGCACGCGGAAATACTGGAAAATGTAAAAAGTTTGCAAGAAGAGCTATTAAATCCATAAATACAGAAACAGGCCAAGAAATAACTTTTCCATCAATACGTGCGGCTGCAAAATATTTTAGCATACATCCACAATCAGTACAATTTGTCGCAATTTGTCGCAAATAAAACATACAAATCAGCATATTCATTCAAATACGATCAGTGGGTCATATTTGAATATATCTAACTCCGTACTCTTAATAAATAAATTGTATATAGTTTGATTTTATATTTTGCCATGGGTACCTTCACCGTCACTGCTCTCAGTGTCACTCTCACTTTTGACAGAATCAAATAACATAATCTTTCTCAACTGCATTACACGATTATCCACAATCTTCTTTTTCTCATATTCACGAGATAGTTCGGATCTAATATTTTCGATCGAACGTGCAAGAGGCGCAAATAGCTTTACCTGTTTTTCATTTACCACCGCCAAGGATTCAAGCATAGACTGATAAATTGATTTTATAAATTTATAATTGGATGGTAATGTGTATTTATTGTCAATTTTTCTTTGTTTTAATATTTCATAATCACATAATATTTTTTCAGGATTATCAGATAGATTTATTCTGTTATGTTTTAATTTTTTAATAGCAGAAATAATATCATTAATGTTTTCTTGGTTCATTATATAATAATTATTTCTTTAAAATAAAAAATAATTGACATTAACTTTTGATGTTAGACCTAAAAATATCAAAAATAATCAGTAGCATCCTAAGCGGTTACCCGTCACTTGGCCCCCTGATAGCCTTTGTGTCTTTCATGGAGTCCTTTTTTTCTTATGACCGTTATTGGCACTCCATGTTCTGTTTCTATTTGGCTAGCATTCTTTCTGAATGTTTCCTTGTGGGGGTCTTTCAAATGAGGTAGAGAGCTCAGGCATGCTACTGATTATTTTAGGGAGCTCTGTATTGCGAATTCAATAACCCTCCACCAAATCAAACCCCGGGGTAAGTGCAAAACGCACTCACCACGTTGTTTAACGTGATGAGGGGTTGAATTCGTTGGGGGCTGAGCTCCCCAACCTTATATATAAAATGGCATCGTTCCGAATACTGTCGACACTCGTCAGCCACAGGAATCGAACCACGGTCGTCAGTATCATAGTTGCAACAACTATACCACTGAGCCATTTTCCGATTCATACATATAGACGTTTTAAAATTATTATGTAGTTAACCCAACACTGAATAAGCAGACAAATTACGTACGACCAATATACTGAATAAAATCACAATTATTGTACAACTGTAGCGTATATTTACTTAATTTACAAACATTATTTATATATACTGTATAAAATAATCGCACATTACATTTTCTGTAAGAGTTATCGTTCGTTAAGGTCAAATACATGTTATAGCTAAAAATAACTTTACGCACTCGTATAAACCGACGTGAATTTAAGGTTATCAGAGTTAAAAGATGCATCAATATCCCTCTGTGTTACAAATTGATGCTTTATAACAGCTAATCACCTACAGGAAAAGAAATAAGTCACTAAATAATTAACGAAAAACAAGAAGTATTTGTTGTCTGTAAATCGAACGTAGTAGTAAGGGAAATAATCGTTCAATTTACTCCGCAGAGAGAGATAGCCGAGTTATCTCGCTTTATTATATATACAATTGCTTTAATCATAGAAATTGATTATTATTCATGTATTTACTAATCAGCCCCTGATTAAATAATCGGACGTTCTACGAGCGTATATACACATTAATATTAAGAGACTCTTGTCTTAGATCCAAAATGTTTCCTGCCTGGTCGGTGAGTTTGAAATTTATTCTTGTCAGAAATGGATTATGAACTCGTAAATAAATTGGGTTAATTGGTTCAGACACAATTAACCAACCGGGCGGTTCTTTAGGGCTAAATGAATATAGTATATACCCCTGTTGGGCCTGGTTAGATTTTGAAAGATCTACTTGATAACTGTCATCAATTACGTCACATACCAGATTGACTGCAATTGTTGTTGTTATATTTACAATGCCTGGCGATATATGACGTCCGGCACCAAAGGGATTGTTATTATGTTTTAGTATAACCGGTGGTGGGGCTATTTTTTTCCATGAATCACATATTCTTTTAAAGTGTTCTTCAATAAGATCATTTAATGATTTCTTTATTTCAGCGTTATTTAAATCTGGTATAACAAATGTTTGTAAATCTTTTTCTGTTATTTTATAATGATCAAGAAATACTTGTTTAGATTCTGGATTTGTGTAACGATTTCCATCGAGTTTAGTCGCGGTGTTTATAATACTTCGATTGACGATGTATAAATCGAACAAGATACCATTTAAATGTTTTATTAACTCGATTATTTGCTGCTTTACACTTTCATTATAATGTTGTGATAATGAAATAAGTAAATTTCTTAAATCATTAAACGTTTTATCGTATTCAGGTTTAAGAGTATCTAAAAAATGTTTAATAAATCTTACATCAACAGTATAGTAACTAATCTTCTTCCTGGTGTCTGTGTTAACAATAAATAATGCTTTATTCAACTTGGGGATTCTTTTACCGTCAAAATCGGTAAAGTAATATCTATCTTCGTTTGGAAATCCAAATCTTGTATTACTCCATGGTTGTTTTCCTCGATATTCTGGATCTTTAATGAATTTTTCTTCACTCATTTTAAATTCTTCTATTTTTGGTTCTGAAACTCCATTATAAACAGGTGGAACATCAGGCCATCCTAACACTGATCTAATCGAACTTTGATAAATATCTACAGAATAATCAGGAGGAATTTATTTCAATAACCGCAGATAGTGTTGGTTCGTAGACAGTAATTGCTATTTTTGATTCTTTTCCTGTAATAGATTTAATTCTGCGTTGGAACTCATCATTAATCTGCTCTATTTGATAACTGCCCGTTGGAATAGCAACTACTTGCCAATCAGGAGTTCCATCAGGTTTATTCTTATTAGCAAATATTAATGAATTATTTGGCTGTAGTCCACCAAATGGTTTTGATCTAATATTGGGCCAGCTATAATAAACCCGTAACTGTGCTAATGCTATTTCTTTTGCAGGAATTGCGGTTGGGAAATTAACACTAAACTCAGGATTGGTCGAACTTAACGATATCATAGTAGTTTTTGACGGAGTTGTATTAGTAACGATCTGCTGAAGTAACTCCCTGTCTGTCATTATTATTATTGTTGTTATTTAATTCGTTAAAATCATTAGCGATCACCTTAAAAGCGTCATCATAGGTTTTCATCATCATCGCGAATTCAGTATCAGATATTTCACCATCACTGACACACGAAGAAATATACAAAGATAATTTAGAACATGCATCTGCCACTGTATGTAATTTAATCATATAATCGTGTAATTTAGCATTTGTACAGGTATCTATCTTTTTGGTTATAATACCGAGAACTCCAGCAATAGTCGTTGATGCTGAAACAATAATGGTTATAACAGTAGGTGCTGTCATCGTCAACATTGGTAATAATAATCCTGTTCCAGTAATAACAGCAGAATCCAAGTAAACAACTACATCGATGACAACTATACGCCTTTTGTATTTTTTTATTTTTCTGTTATAATAGTCGATAAAATTATTTAGTTTAGTCAGACGCTCACATACCTGATTGCATCTGTAACGTTGAACGTCGATGCGAGACTGAGGTTGATCCATTATACTAACAACGTCATTTAATTAAGTTTCAGCTACGAATTCTAGGCACCACCAGTAACGTCTCGGAGGTATTTCTGTTGATATCAGCGTAAAGATTTCTTTGATGTTCTTGGTTAGCATCACCAATAGAGGATTACGATATTCATTCGGTGATAATGAAGTTGCCGCATTAATTTCCGAATCGTATATAGATAACCTGTATAACCCAGTTACTTCTACGGTATGTTCGAGTGTGTTATTTTGTGGTGTCCATGTTGATGATCCTGATGCTACTGTATATACGACATTTTTAATTTGTCCGTGTGGAATTTTAATTAGATTAGTTTTTTGAACAATACTAAGTATTCCACTGACAATATCATTGAGTTTCGTGTTAATGACGGCTAGTTGTATTTCAACGGTTGGTTGTTCCCCAAAAAATTCTTTAATGGGTTTGTTTACATTTCTACGAAAATTTAAGAACGTTTCTACATGTTTGGAAAAAGTAGCACTAAGTGTAGTAATTTCATCACCGATTGTTTTTAACGAAGTTGAAATAGGAATGTTGCTATCGTCTACATATTTCTTCGTTGTAGCATCAAAATCATATTCCGGTGTCCTAAGATTATTAATGCCATTATTATTCATGTTGAGAAATGCACGCATTATACCGCCGTTGGCCAATACGTGTTTAGATTCTTGATCGTCGACATATTTCCTTGTTGCGGCGTCTGTATTTGCGGTTGGGTTTCCAAGGTTTATAATTTTATTTTGATTCATAATAATTGAACCTGTAAATGAATCACCAGCTTTCTTAATATAATCACTGACTGACGTACCGGAATCTTGTATTTTACCCTGATCAGTAAAAGTAACTATATTATTAACAACCGCATTAGGAACTCGTATAAGTACATCTGGCAGTTGTATATTACTAGTTTTTAATCGTCCTTCCTTATCCTGAAAAACAACTACTTCGTTTTGATCCACACTGGTTATATTTAATAAATCATCAATATCATTTCTGAGCTGATCGAGAGTTGCGTATTTAGATAAATCAACTTGCTGATGACCTTTACCACGAGAAGATCTTCCATAAATATCTACCATTATATTTACTAATATCTGTTTAAATGTGACGTCGTAGTATATTCATGTACAACTTTGTGGGGTGGTTTTGTTGATTTTGATATAGCATCAAGTACGTTAAGTACTTCTCGACCACATATTGGTGGATCGGTTAATGTTTGTGTTGGTAATGTTGAATACCATATTGGAGTACTTTGATAGCCGCTAATATACTTTAAGAATTCTTTTGGTGGAGCTAGTCCATATGAATCAAAATAAATAATTCCACGTGGATCAATTGCATAAGCGACCCAATGCGTGCCTGGACCAGAATTTTCATCGAGATTAATAATACCTGTTTCAATGTTATTTGGTTGTTTTGGTAATTGATCGCGCATGAAAACTCCTCTAAAATTTTTTATTTTTAATTTTTTAGCAGCATCTAGTAAATCAAAATTGGACATAGGAGATATCAGTAAACTGTCCCTGGTAATCTTAGGCCTTTTCCGTACCAGTGTGGGGTCCCTGGTAATCTTAGACCCCTTCCCTTTTTTTTGATTCCCTGTCCAGTTGCTTTCTTTAATGCCATTCCAGCAGCAGTTCCAACAGCACCTAATGCAGCTGCTTTTGCAACAGCTGGAGCTGCAGCGGCTATTAATGCTGGTATAGCAGCAAGAAGTGGAAATATACCACCCGTCTTAATGATATCTTTAATAGCACCCGCAGAAAGATTAAGTTTTATACCGTTATTTGATTTTTTGGCTTCATTGAAATGCCCGAGCTGACGTTCTGTAAGAGATAATTTATTTGAACCGCTCATCTGATCTTTTTTTAGAAATATTTTTAATCCACAGTTATTTTTTGATGCTGATTGTATCCTTTTAATCTGACCAGGAGTCAGACTAACATTAACGTGATTATACGACATTATAATATTCATAAACGATCTAATTACATGTTTTCTACTGGCGCATCAACGACTCTCATTCGTCCACCAGCACCTTCAAGTAACATCGATTTATCGCTGAGTATGACAGCAATTGCTCTGTAATTGGCAATAGCTCCTATTGTCACACGAGCTCGAAAGTGTATATCGACTACTGACTGTCTGGCTAAATCTAAATGTTCGAGCGAAAAGTAATAAATTGGGTATAAGGTTGTAAAATCCAATTGTGATATTTGTAAACCAGTATCAATATTTTGATCACGTCCCATGAACGTCATTAATCGATGATATGCACGTGCTACATGATTTTGATCGAAATTCAATAAAATATCCTCGGATGGTTCTTGATGTCCATTTATTCTTAAGGAAACTTCGGAAACACCAAGATTGTCAAATATCATAATACTACGTGTTTGATCATCCACCCGTGCAGCATCTTGAAATGCAATAAATATATGTCGTGGCGCAGAAACACCTTGCTGAGAAGCTATTTGCCATGTAAATAAACCATTAATATTACTCTGAACAACATCTGTGGTCATTGTTAACCACGATAATGCTGATTTACCACCTTGATTCATAAAAGAGAGTAGACGATCTTCTTCAGTTATTGATGGGGTCATCACCGGCATCCACAATGAAAGCTTAGTAAGAATTACTCTACCAGCATCACCAATGGGTCTCCATAATGCATCGTTGTCGGTTGCTTTTCGTACAAGTACAACTGTATGTTTGGCTCCAAAAATGACTTTTCTGACATTTCTACAGAATCCAAAGATATGTGACAGTGGAATCGCACATGAAAATGCTCTACTATCACCTTTTAACATTGATCTACGTGCTGCAAATCCTAAGTTAAATTCTGGATTTGGAAAATATAGATCTTCAATAGCAGCAGCAACAGGAGGAACAGCTCGATTATTGGGCTGTCGAGTAATCTGATTTCTATTGTCAGGGTGGTTAGAAGTATCCTTTACAAACATCATTGATGGACCAGTTGATCTTGAATAATCATCGCTGTATCTTGCAAGGCCAAGTATTGTCGTTGCAACGTCGACGTCTTTCTGGATTGATTCAATATTTTTTCCGTCAATCATGTACGTAGCACTATCAAATAACGCCATAATACCATTATTAACAAAACCAACCCTAACTTCAGCTCCATATGCTACTGGTGCTGCAGGAGCAGCGTTATTTAAAATTTCACCTTCAACCTCAATAAACGCCTCAGCGGGTAAGAAATATCTACTTGTATCCTGAACCTGTAGTTCAATTCGTCCACGTTGATCTGGAATTCGAGCGTCATAAGAATAATATTGATAATCACGCATAGACTCATCTTTAAGTACTGGTGCGTCCATGTCGAATGCGGGATCAGATATTCGCTTGAACATCTTTATTATAATTATTATCGTCTAAAACGAAGACCACTTCGGGAAGTGAGACCACTTCCTGCTATCAGACTAGCGGTTATATTTTTTTCTTTTTCTGACATTGGTACATCAGCCAACTCTGATAGCTTTTGATTAGCAACTTGATTTATTATTTTACTGACATTTGCAGGCATTACTTCAGTGCTAGGTAATTTTACAGGTTGAGGTTTTCGTCGTATTAATCGTGTTAGTCTATCTTTGATCGCTGAAAATGCTTTACTAGCGAGATTACCCATAGCACCAATACCTTTTTCACGAACAACATCAATAGCTTTCATTCCCAGTTGCTTTGCGATCGGTATTGCTTTTGGGGCTATCCTTCTAAATAGACCCTGAACAACATCACCTAGTCCATCTCCGTAGGTTGTTTTGTATACTGGTAATCGTGAATTTATTACCCTGACCATGGTTGGTCCACGTTGAGTACTATGTACGATCATTTTATTATAGTAATTGTATTTAATTACGTACTTAGTCGCTGTAGTAGTCATCGGCAATTTCATTAATAAGAGACTGATAAACATCAACGTCCATGATACCGCCAGCAAATAACCGTCTGCAAATATCAGCTACTTCATTAATTATTTCTGGAGAATTATTACCAGCTCGGTTTCCTCCGATGAGAATCTCCAGACGTTCAACGTCATTGAGAATATTATTAGGACAGGTAATAAGACCACTTCCATGAGTAGTAAATCCACTTCCACTTACGTTGCCAGAAGAGTGTCTGACGGCCAATATTCTTCTTCCTCCTCTTCCTTTTTGCTTGATTTTTGTTGTTTTGGAGATTGTGGTAATGGTGTTTGTGATTTTGGAGATTGTTGTGTTTGTTGTCGTGCTTGCTGTAGTATTTGTCGTATTGATGGTGATGATAATTGTTGTTGTGGTGGTGGTGGTGATAGTATTGGTGATCGTTGTTGTTGTGCAATATAGTTATTTATCTTATTTTTATATTCAATAAAATTTGGATCGTTGCTTCGAGCTTGATTAACGTTATAGCGTATACGATATATCCATTTGTGCCAAGTATCCTCATTTGCGGGATCACCAACAAATTCAGATTTTAAAAATTGTTTTTGATTATAATAATCTATCGCAGCAATCTTAATTAATTTTAGATCATCAGCTTCTCTAATAAGATCAATACCTTTTACAGTAAACTTATCAACCAAATTAACCCTGGCTCTTGCTTTTGGTTCTTTTTCTGATTCCGATATACGATCTTTTATATCGCCTATTTCAGCACGAGCTTGGTCAATACCTTCAAGTATTTCTTGCATTGGTTGAGCAGCAGCAATTTCAACTGGAAGTTCTCGTAGAATCTTTTTTGTTTTTTTAGTTCTTTCTGCTATTTTGCCAGTTGCCTCAGCGGTTTTCTCTAAAACAGGAAGAAGAGGTTTAGTTGTCTCTGTAATAGGTTTAAATAATTGTCTTGTATCCTCTTCAAATTCAACATGAGATTCCTGACGTTCTTGTAGTTGTTGTTTGACAGCATCACGAACAGGTAGATATTTTCTAATTGCTTCTAGTCGCTCTCTTGCTAATTTAGCTGAATGAGGTTCGCCAATGACGACCATTATTAATAATATTTATACTGATTATTTAATTACAGCAGCAGGCAGGGTGAACGACAAAAATTGAGTGACCCGGCGAGTAAACTAAACGCACTATAACATAAAAAACAAAAAAGTCAAAAAATAAAATAACAAAAATGAGCTAATCCAAACGATTTATTATTCGTTTTTCAAACTATACGGTAATAATAAAAGTTAGGAGGTTTGGTTTAGCGTTATTGACCTTATTTTTCAGTCCCTGTAGGAACCTTTATTTTTGTAAAATAAGGTCTCGCACAAAGTGGTCTGTTCACCCTGCCTGCTGCTATAGGTTTTCATCATCATCGCGAATTCAGTATCGGATATTTCACCATCACTGACGCATGAAGAAATATACAAAGATAGTTTAGAACATGCCTCTGTCACCGTGTGTAATTTAATCATATAATCGTGCAATTTAGCATTTGTACAAGTATCTATCTTTTTAGCTATAATACCGAGAACACCAGCAATAGTCGTTGATGCTGAAACAATGATGGTTATAACAGCAGGTGCTGTCATCGTTAACAATGATAATAATAATCCTGTTCCAGCAATAACAGCAGAAACAGAGTAAACAACTACATCGATAAAAATTATACGCCTTTTGTATTTTTTTTTATTTTCTCGTTATAATAATCGATAAAATTATTTAGTTTAGTCAGACGTTCATATACTTGATTGTATCTGTAACGTTGAACGTCGATATGAGGCTGATGTTGATCCATTATTGTTATATTAAGTGACTAATTGTGGTGTTTCAGCTACAAATTCCAAACACCATCAGTAAGACGTTGCGGTTATTATTTGATCATCTGCTTCCAGTAAACATATTTCTTCAGCATCTTTATTGAACACTATAGATACAACTCCAGAGAAAGCATCAGTTGAATGACGCCACGGAAATGTTGTAGTATAAATTTTAAATTTTGCAGAGCTAAAGATAGACAGTCTATACACACCAGTAACCTCCGCGGTATATTTAATAGTGTTATTTTGCTGTGACCATGTTGTTAATCCTGATGCTACTGTATATGCGATATTTTTAATTTGTCCGTGTGGAATTTTAATCAGATTAGTTTTTTGAACAATATTAGGTATTCCACTGACAATATCATTGAGTTTCATGTTAACGTCGGCTAGTTTTATGTCAACGGTTGGTTGTTCCCCAAAAAAATCTTTAATGGTTTTGTTTATATTTCGACGAAAATTTAAGAACGTTTCTACATGTCTAGAAAAAGTAGCACTGAGTGTAGTCATTTCGTCATTGATTGTTTTTAGAGGAATTTCCTTATCATCGACGTATTTTTTTGTTGCAACATCAAAATCAGATTCTGGTGTTCTAAGATTGTTAATACCATTGTTATTCATGTTGAAAAATGCACGCATTATACCGCCGTTGACTAATACGTACTTAGATTCTTGATCGTTGACATATTTCTTTGTTACAGCGTCTGTATCTGCGACTGGGTTTCCAAGGTCTATAATTTTATTTTGATTCAAAATAATGGCACCCGTGAACGAATCACCAGCTTTCTTAATATAATCACTGACTGACGTACCGGAATCTTGTATTTTACCCTGATCAGTAAAAGTAACGATATTATTAACAACCGCATTAGAAATTCGTATGAGTACATCTGGCAGTTGTATATTACTAGTTTTTAATCGCCCTTCCTTGTCCTGAAAAACAACTACTTCATTTTGATCCACACTTGTAATATTTAATAAATCGTCAATCTCATTTCTGAGCTGATCGAGAGTTGCGTATTTAGATAAATCAGCTTGCTGCTGAGCTTTACCACGAGAAGATCTTCCGTAAATATCCACCATTATATTTGCTAATGTCTGTTTAAATGTGACAACGTAGTATATTCATGCACAACTTTGTGAGGTGGTTTTGTTGATTTTGATACAGCATCAAGTACGTTAAGTACTTCTCGACCACATATTGGTGGATCAGTTAATGCTTGTGTTGGTAACGTTGAATACCATATTGGAGTACTTTGATCGCCGCTAACATACTTTAAGAATTCTTTTGGTGGAGCTAGTCCATATGAATCAAAATAAATAATTCCACGTGGATCAATTGCATAAGCGACCCAATGCGTGCCTGGACCAGAGTTTTTATCGAGATTAATAATACCGGTTTCAATATTGTTTGGTTTTTTTGGTAATTGATCTCTCATGAAAACTCCTCTAAAATTTTTTATTTTTAATTTTTTAGCAGCATCTAGTAAATCAAAATTGGACATAGGAGATATCAGTAAACTGTCCCTGGTAATCTTAGGCCTTTTCCGTACCATGAATGTGGAGTTCCTGGTAATGTTAGGCTCCTTCCCTTTTTTTTTGGAGGGTTTTATTCCCTGACCCGTTGCGTTCTTTAATGCCATTCCAGCAGCGGTTCCAACAGCGCCTAATGCAGCTGCTTTTGCAACAGCTGGAGCTGCAGCGGCAATTAATGCTGGTATAGCTGCGAGAAATGGAAATATACCACCCGTCTTAACGATGTTTTTGATAGCGCCCGCAGAAAGATTAAGTTTTATACCTTTATTTGATTTTTTGGCTTCATTGAAACGCCTGAGCTGACGTTCTGTAAGAGATAATTTATTTGAACCGCTGATTTGATCCTTTTTTAGCGATATTGTTAATCCACAGTCCTTTTTTGACGCTGATTGTATCCTTTTAATTTGACCAGGAGTCAGACTGACACTAACGTGATTATATGACATTATAATATTCATAAACGATCTAATTACATGTTTTCTACTGGCGCATCAACGACTCGCATTCGTCCACCAACACCTTCAAGTAACATTGATTTATCGCTGAGTATAACAGCGATTGCTCTGTAATTAGGAATTTCTACAATATTTCTGTTAACACGAGCTCGAAAATGTATATCAACAACAGATTGTCTGGTTAAATCCAAATGTTCCAGAGAAAAGTAATAGATCGAATATAATGTTGTAAAATCCAGTTGTGATATTTGTAAACCAGTATCAATATTCTGATCACGACCCATGAACGTCATCAGACGATGATATGCACGTGCTACATGATTTTGATCGAAATTCAATAAAATATCTTCGGATGGTTCTTGATGTCCATTTATTCTTACCGAAACCTCAGAAACACCAAGTTTGTCGAATATCATTAAACTTTTTGTTTGATTACCTACACGTGTATTATTCTGAAGCGCAATGAATATATGTCGTGGTGCGGCTATTCCCTGTTGAAAGGCTATTTGCCATGTAAATAAACAATTAATTGCACTCTGAACAGCATCTGTGGTCATTGTTAACCATGACAACATTGATTTACCACCTTGACTCATAAAAGCAAGTAACCGATCTTCTTCAGGTATTGTTGGAGTCATTACTGGCATCCACAATGAAAGTTTGGTTAATACCACTTTACCATGAAGTGCTCTAGTCGCAGCATCATCGGCACCTGCAACATGCCATATTGCATCATCGTCTGTAGCCTTTCGTACGAGTACAACCGTATGTTTGGCTCCGAAAATAACTTTTCTGACATTTCTGCAAAATCCAAATATGTGTGAAAGTGGAATTGTGCATGAAAACATTCTATCTTTCAACATTGTTTTACGTGATAAAAATCCTAAATTGAAATTTGCGTTCATTGATAATACTGCGGGAGTTTCTGCGGTTCCTGCGGCATTTCTTACGTTACCTACATTTACATTTTTGTGATCCGGGTGATCAGTTGTATCCTTTGCAAACATCATTGACGGGCCAGCCGATCTTGAATAATCGTCCCTATATCGTGCTAGACCTAATATCGTTGTAGCAACGTCAACGTCTTTCTGAATAGATTCAATATTTTTTCCATCAATCATATACGTGGCACTGTCAAACAAAGCCATAATACCGTTATTGACAAAACCAAAAGCAACATCGTTATCGTATTCAGCATTATCCACTTTATAAATTTTACCTTCTACTTCAATAAATGCTTCAGCAGGTAAGAAATACCTACTTGTATCTTGAACTTGTAGTTCAATTCGTCCACGCTGATCTGGAATTCGAGCGTCATAAGAATAATATTGATAATCACACACAGACTCATCTTTGAGTACTGGTGCGTCCATGTCGAATGCGGGATCAGATATACGTTTGAACATATTTATTATAATTATTATCGTCTAAAACGAAGACCACTTCCTGCTATCAGACTAGCGGTTATATTTTTTTCTTTTTCTGACATTGGTACATCAGCCAACTCTGCTAGTTTTTGATTCCGCAGCTTGATTTATTATTTTACTGACATTTGCAGGCATTACTTCAGTACTAGGTAATTTTACTGGTTGAGGTTTTCGTCGTATTAATCGTGCTAGTCTATCTTTGATCGCTGAAAACGCTTTACTAGCAACATTACCAACAGCACCAATACCTTTTTCACGAACAACATCAATAGCTTTCATTCCCAGTTGCTTTGCAATCGGTATTGCTTTTGGGGCTATCCTTCTAAACAGACCCTGAACAACATCACCTAATCCATCTCCGTAGGTTGTTTTGTATACTGGTAATCGTGAATTTATTACTCCGACCATGGTTGGTCCACGTTGAGTACTATGTACGATCATTTTATTATAGTACTTGTATTTAATTACGTACTCAGTCACTGTAGTAGTCATCGGCAATTTCATTAATAAGAGACTGATAAACATCAACGTCCATGATACCGCCTGTAAATAACCGTCTGCAAATATCAGCTGCTTCATTAATTATTTCTGGAGAATTGTTACCAGCTCGTTTTCCTCCGATGAGTATTTCTAATCGATCAACATCAGCAAGGACTTTATTAGGACATAGAGTAAAATCACCTCCGGTATAAAAACCTTTTCCTTCTTTCTCCTTTTCAGATTCTAATATTCCTTCCAATTTTTTTATTTGATCTTTCTACTTTTCTACGCCATACTTCCAAAGATTCTCCTTTACTTACAGATTCGTCATATACTTTTTCTATCTATACTTTTTTTTTGATCACGAGCACGTTTAATTGATCTTTCAATCTCTTCAGATTTATTTGATGTAGGAGGAGATTGCAATTGTTGTTGTACTTGCTGAATATATTTATCTATCTCTCTCTCTCAGTAGTCTCTTTCTTTACAACTAATGCTCGTTTTCTTTCTTCTTCTTCCTCTAATTGTCTTTTTGATTTTTCCTCCTCCGTTTTTTAAAATGATGGGAATCTTGCTGCTTCTTCCTCCTTTGCTTTTTTTCTTTCTTGTCTTTCTTGTTTTCTCTGTTCTCCAAGTTGTTTTGCTGTTTCCTTTTCTGATTTGACTAAATCGTCAATGTCATCAACATAATTCTGATATAATGGATCACTAGCTTTAGTTTGTTCAACATTCATACGTATGCGATATAATACTTTTTGCCACTGTTCACGGGTTTTAATATATTTAGCGTATTCAGGTTTCATTAATTTATCTCTTCGACCGAACGTTTCCACAGCAAATGTAGCTAATTGTTGTGGATCTTTAATTTCATTAATTGTTTTAATAGTAATTTCATCAAATTTATCTATAAGTTCAGCATTACTACTCATTGCAGTACTTTTTTGTTTAGAGGCTGATGCTTCAGCGACTACAGGTATTTGTTGTATTGGTTGAGCAGCAGCTATATCAGCTGGAAGTCCACGTAAAATTCTTTTTGTCTGTTTTGTTCTTTCTGCTATTTTTCCAGTTGCTTCAGCGGTTTTCGCTAAAGCAGGAAGAAGACCTTTAGTGGTTTCTGTAATAGGTTTAAATAATTGTTTTGTATCCTCTTCAAACTCAACATGAGATTCCTGACGCGATTGTAGTTGTTGCTTAACAGAATCGCGAACAGGTAAATATTTTCTAATTGCTTCTAGTCGCTCTCGAGCTAATCTAGCTGAATGTGGTTCTTCAATATTCATTATTGATAATATTTATAATAATTGTTTAATTTATAGCAGCAGGCAGGGTGAACCAACCAAAATTAATTGACCCGACGAGTAAACTAAACGCATTATAAAAATAAAAACAAAAAGGTCAAAAATAAAATAACAAAAATGAGCTAACTAAAACGATTTATTATCCGTTTTTTCAAACTATATGGTAATAATAAAGTTAGGAGGTTCGGTTTAGCGTTATTGACATTATTTTTTCAGCCTACGTAGGAACAGTTATTTTGTGAAAAACTTGCTCGAAACCAATTTGTAGGGTTCACCCTGCCTGCTGCTGAAACAGTGCACCATGGTTATAATACTACTAAACTCTGAAATGCCAAAGGCACAATGGTACTTGCGGCTGACTAGGCAAAATTTGCTCTGAAACGTTTAGTTTCATCAACGTAAATGGATTTGCTTAAAAAGTACAGTTAATTATGTTTCTTCAGATTATCATCCGGTTAAACCTGCATTGTTTGGGTGTCATTTTAATCTTCCACACGTCCATACAGAAGGAGGTCATGAACGGTCACGAAAAGATCGTGGATGGGTATATATAGTGCTAGTGCTATTATTTTTTATGCTTTACAAAAATACTAGCAAATCTAATAATCGCAAAAGCTATGATCACATATAATGACAAAAAGCATTTCCAGATTTATCCACTGACGATAGATCACAGGTTAAAGATATTGGACGAAATACAATAGATATACTGAGTAGTTCTGAAACTATACAACCACTCATCACAAACCGAGTTGGGTTTCCTTAACCAAGTTTTTATGCAACAAGGTATATAGTAAAGATTTGAATCAACATTTCAGAGTGAAACGGGATTTCAGAAACGTTGAAGTCTAATTTATTCATATTTCAAAATGTT